>OZ017738.1:322993064-323195564 GCA_963969285.1 Odontomyia ornata
AAATAAATCACTTTTTACCTGTGGACCATTTGGCTCGGTGCCAGAATTCGGTTGCTTCTGGGTTATCAACTTTATTTTATGGATGGCCTTAAGATGATTCGCCAATGATGTGCTGTTGTAAAAGCACATTTCCTTGCCGCACTTGATGCACCTGGCTTTCACGCCATTTCCGAGTTTGCAGAAATATCGCCAAACAGCACTCGGTGCCATAGTATGTAACACTACTTTAAAAGAAATTTTAAATATATACACGTTCACGAATTTTACACACTGCAAAATTTTGAAAAATGAGAAAATGTCATTATCAGAAGGGTTTATTAAACCCATGGGAATAATATTTCACTAAAATTTTCATCCTAAACTTTTCAACTTTCTTGTATTGTTATTACAATGTTCGGACTTTCACTCATTTCACTTTAGTTTTTTATCGCTCCTGTAAAATTGTAATATTTGCACTTAGACCATTGCTCCACCGGATGTGCGAATGTACGTTCACTTACTTTAAAATGTTTATGCGTTCACTAACTTCAATTTTAACTTTAGTATTAACTTTTAACTTTAACTCTTCACGACTTTTACTTTGACGTTGGACGTTCGCACGGCTGAAACTCAACTGACTGATAAACTATAATTCAAATTGCCTTTTACACTTTTCAGGAAAAAATTTTACCATTTAGGTAGTATTTTTGTGTATTCAGGCGACCCAATGCTGAATTTCAGTGTTGGGATTGCAGAAATCAGCAGTTTTTAACATAAACAATCGACTCGATGTAAACCAAAGTCGTCGCAATTTCAGTATACCTGAAAACTAGAATCAGAAGCTGCTACAATTTGGATTTCCATCAAGTCGTTTGTTTATATTATAAATTGTCGCTTACGCTTTGTGTCGCCTATTCCACGGTGTAAGTTAATAAAATTACCCGGATGTTAACTTAAAAAAATATATTTAATTCAGGGCTGAGCCCGATCTTTACAAATTGAATCGTTACAAAAGACTGATTACAAAAATGACAATTATTTCTTAACAACTAGTAATGTGCAAAACTGATTCGCTAGCATATTCATATTTCCACATAATTGTGGAATCGCATTGCATTGTGGTCACGTTGGATGCAGCCATGGTGTCAGCATAAATTGTGGAATGGTAGCGTGGGAATCCGCTAACTCGCCCACCTTTAGATGCGATTGTCCATGATCGCTAGAAGAATCGAATGTCGTTAAACCTAACATTCTTGGATGTCCTCGGTGGATCAATATTCGGTGATGATGGTGGTGTTGGGAGATGCGCTGGAGCAACTGATGGTGGTTCTGGTGCTTGTTTTAATTCAATCTGCGTAACAACAGCCTTGTTTCGGAATTTGGGAACGGATTTGCATACGATGAGTATTATTAAGTAGGATCCCATGATGGTAATTATTCCATAGGTAACCATTTGATGAACAGTAGTTTCTGTTTGAAGCAATTACATTTCTCTGGTGTTATTGATGTGCAGATTCTTCATCGATTCCAATGAAAGGACTTCCTGATATGCGCTGCTCTCCGGAGATGGTTGCAATATAGCAGGCATTGCCTTAATCATTGTTGCTTCTCGGCTGACAAACGTTTGTCCGTTTATTGCTACGCTGGTATTGTGAATTTTCAGGAGGTAGGTCCCATTATGTTCGTGCGTGACATTCTCCGCTTCGATTGATCCGGTGTATTGGTTTAATAATATGGTTTCTGATGCGATCTCTTCGATTGTAGGGACGTGAGCGTTGCTGGTTTTGTTGCAGCTGGCTGTAAGGCTCCTCAATAGGTTGGGTATACAGGATGTTTGCGAGATATCCAAAATTTCGTTTGATTTACAGATTGTTACAAAGTTTATATTCTTACAATTTTTAATCACGCCAAATATCTTTTCATTTGCCTTAAGAATTTTGTTGTATTTAATATCATTTATTGTTTGCTTCCTTTTTACTGCTTTAATTAGTAATGTATCAAAAATGAGGCTGGTAGTTAATGGAATATTGATTATATAAAGTAGAGATGACAAATTTGTTATTATTTTTACTTCTGCAAAGTCTAAAGCCTCTTCGATAGTAGAATACGGAAGCAGTTCCTTATCTGTGATTTCTGTTCGGTCACGTCATTTGTTTCGTCAGGTTCCGTGTAGTAGAGTTTTTGAAATTTCTGAGGTTGGTGTCGCCTTGGCGAAGGTTGTTGAAAACGCTTTTGAGCGAGACGTTGGTTTTGAGGCCTGTTGGCGTAGTTAACATCATGGCTCCTTAGGGACTGATCAACGTCCATTGGCACTGGTCCTCGCGGTGGTCGAGGAGGGGGTTTTTCGAAGATTTGCCGATAATAGGGTTGCTGGTACTGGGGTTGCTGATACTGGGTGTAAAATCTTGGTTTCTGTGGAGCTTGTGGATTATGCAGTAGCTCGGGATGTATCTCCCGTCTAGGCGCTGGAACAGGTGCGGGCCTGGAATGGTTATGCACAATTCTGCGAGGTGGAATTGGAGGTGGAATGTGTTGTGGTGGCCTTCGCGCACTGTAATTTGAATATTGAGCACGGTAGTCCATGTTCTGAAGTTTGAAACATAGATGTAATGCCTGCGGTAAGTCCACTGGCTCACGAATACTAAGCAATCTTGGTAGATCGCCTCTTAGACCTCTAACAAATGTGTCTAGAGCTTTATCGCGATATGACTGGGTCATAATATTCATAGCGTCTTGTCCCATTTCGATCGATCCTAATTTATTCAGGATGAGCGACAAATGGTTATATACTTCCTGATAAAATTGCGAGACTGTATTTTCGCCTTGAACCAAGGTGGTCATCTGATATTCCAAGGTGCCTAAGTCTCTCTTATCAGCATAATGGAGAGTCAAGCACTTGGAAATTTTCGTCCAATTCAAAGGCGTATTATAAGATTCTAACGCAATGTCTGCATGACCGATAACTTTATTGCGTATGACCGATAGAATCCCATAATATTTCGGGGTACCCTTCAAATGCTCGTAAATTTGTAAAATCCTGTCAACGCTTTTTCGCCAAGAGCTGAATTCACCTGGTTCCCCAGAGAATGTCCTCAGACTCTTGACTACATCTGGAATTTTGTCCATATCTGACAAATTCTCAATAGCACCGATATTGATTGGCACGTCGACATCATCACTGATGTCACAAGATGGATTTATTAACGAACTTATAATTTGTCTCCCTTGAACTCGGAGAGCATCTGCGACCATCTGTGAAATGATTTGCACCATTTCGTTGTTTGGTGCATTATTGGGCACATTATTAGCCGGAATATTAGCTGATGCATTATTTTCGATCGGAACATCGAGATTCGGTAATGCGTCTGCAAGAGCGTCAACGTTTAACCGAGGGGGACGAATCAAATTATTGGGATTCGACATATTCACGAAATTCACTTATTGAATATAGATTGAACGGAGCTCCAATGAGTACCTCGATTTGAAATATTAATGGTCACTTTTCCCGTATCTTAATAAATTTTCTCAAAATTACCCACCGTCGAAATTTTGCAGATCCCTTGAATTCGAAACAGATCCAAAATCTAACAAAAATCCAATAAAATGGTTAACGATGATTTTATCACTACCACGTTTTAGGGGACTCGGAATTTAATACACGGCTTCGCCTTAAATTTTATTCGATCACTTCACTATTTTATTTTGACTCGTTCACGAATTTCCGATAGACAACAATAACGTTGGAATAATATGAATTGAATTTCCGATAGACAACAATAACGTTGGAATAATATGCAATAAAATATAATAAAACATGTAGATTCAAATGAAATAAATTCAAGTTGTTAAAATAGTAAATTCTTTTACGAAAATTGGTTATATTCAATATATTGTATATTTTTTTTTCTCTTCCTTTTTTTTAGCACACTTCGCTTACTTTAATCGATTCTGCTTCGTAACCTTCCTCACATGGTATGTTTGAATAACTTTTCTCAAATCCTTAATAATTTTTCTCATTTATTTAATAACTTGCACTTTGCTTCAATATTCACATTTCAACTTTGCGGTATAATTTGTACATTTCATTAAATAAAATTTTCTGTTTTCAACCGAATCTGGCACTATAATAGTAATAAGCTAGCACTTATTTGGCGTAATTTTACAAATCAAATCTTACTTACATAAGAAAAAATAATTTGAAACTCGCTTCCATCCTGGTTTATCAACGATTTGATCCTTGAGTCCTTGGATCGTATTTGGTTGGACCGCTTACTTCCTGCTGGGTGGCTGTCGTTACAAAAAGTCCTTTTTCTGACGACGTCCCTTTTACTTCCTTTGGCTATGGTTGTTACTTGGGGGCCAATCCAGTGAAACACACGTATATTCGAAATTTTGTTTAAAATTCGTTATTCGCTTTGGCTACACGCACGTTTAACTTTTGGTTATTCGATAAACTGTTTTACGCGTAGTCGCGACGAAATACAAACAGGACCGTCGGCCAGCCTCAGCGCGACGTTAAGGCATTAGAGCTTAATAGAATAATTTTAAATTAAACTATTTTGCCAATCCTTGTTGTTTTCTTTATACACGCGGTGAAGCGGTCCCTGCTCGGGCGCCAGTTAATAAAATTACCCGGATGTTAGCTTAAAAAAATATATTTAATTCAGGGCTGAGCCCGATCTTTACAAATTGAATCGTTACAAAAAACTGATTACAAAAATGACAATTATTTCTTAACAACTAGTAATGTGCAAAACTGATTCGCTAGCATATTCATATTTCCACATAATTGTGGAATCGCATTGCATTGTGGTCACGTTGGATGCAGCCATGGTGTCAGCATAAATTGTGGAATGGTAGCGTGGGAATCCGCTAACTTGTATCTGGCTGGAGTTGTTTATGTTAGACTCTTGGTCATCTTCGGCAAAAATACGTAGAAATTTAAAATTATGATTTTCAGTGAAAAATCGATTGAAAATCGAAATGAATGTTCGATTTCGTGACAAAATCGTTCATTGCGATTCGATTTAAAAAAATCGACTTTTGAAGAGCGATATTCGAATTATGACTAAATTCGAAATCGATTTTTCAATCCCTACACGCTCCCTAATACTAATTTCAAACAAAATTGCTGCTACCTGCTGTTGAGGACGTGGGGTCCACCGTTTGGTTTTTATCCGTAGATTCTTGTCACTATGCTGCTTTTTTCCATGCACGTTGTCCAAAAATAATGTAAAAAATCGCACTCTAAGTTGATTGGAAAATTTCCTTTTCAATGCAAACAAACAATAATATATATTTGCTGATATTCGTCGCTGAGCAAGACTCTTTAACACTCAACCTCAAACGAAAATTGCTTCTAGGACTGTTATTTTTGTCGGTTCTTACTCTAAATCTGAAAAAGTCAAATTTGTGATTCAATTTTGAAATTTTCTTCATAATCCATAATGCAATTCTCTAACGTGATATCCCCTTATCGTGTTGTGGGAGTACCGTGTTATATGAGGAAGGTATCAATTTTCATTTCATGTAAGAGCGAAACCGTGTTGTAGGAGGGATACCTGTAGTTCGATATGGTCTTGGTTTATTTTGTACAGCGGCACAAATTTCACCATTTTGGTTTATATAAATCGCATATAAATTATTTTCAGGTTACGCAAAGATCTAATTACGCCTATGAAACCTATACTTCGCTAAGATGCTATAATTGGTTTCCCTGAAATCAACTTTAGTTCTTTTATATAATTTACTACCATGTTTGAAAATTTTAAGACGGACTCAGCATTTCTATCACTAAGCGCCTGCTTGAGGGGCTCAACAACTGACAGCTTCCTGCTATTGAGCACATCAAAAGAATCGTTAAAAATGCCGACAAATTTTGATGACGCTTCACTTCCAATAAACTTTGGTAGCTGAAGGATTTCTCGACAAAAGTCTAAGGCATCTGCTACAGACCTACTCAACGTTTGAACAGCTAAGCGTTTCGTTTTTTTTGGGTGGAAAAATAAATATGTGCCTTGCGTAACTTGTTGCCAAAATGTAAGCCCTCACTTTCTGGTAAGCTCATTAGAGCCTTAAATAAATTCCATTTGATTTCTTAACCATATTGGTCCATAATTGTTCCCAAATGGGCCAAAGCATAGCGAACAAGCTTTAGCATATGACAAGAGTCTGGATGTAGAATATATTGGTGGCATTCAAGTGTTACAAATTCGCTGGAAGAAAAATCTCGCACATTGGAGCCCAGCAATTTTGACATTGTTAGGTTTGTTGCAGCTCCATCAAATGTAATGCCAGTAATTTTAAGTCCAGTATCGGCTAAATTTTGAGCACAAAGCGATGTTAGGTTGGCTTTTTGTTCAGCGGATGAACTTGCGATTGGAAAATAAGCAAGAGGAATTTTCCACTGCTTATTGACGCAGACAGCCAAAAACACCTACACTTGTTCAGCGGCGATGTCAGAATTTTTCCCATCTCCGTAATCAACAAATCCATGCGATTTTTTGCCATCCCACCGAATATGCTGCCTGATGTTGATTTCATCAAAAGCAACGTTCACCACGATATTTTCACTATATTTCTTAGCAGAATTCACAGTTTTCTTGATGGATGCAAATGATTCTCTTATAAAACCTGGAGAGCAATCAATTTTTTCATACCACCTTCTTAAAGTACGGATGTGTGGCAGACAGTCACTGAAAGTATTCCTGACTTATTCATACGCTCTCGAAGATAAAAAGTTTAAGTTTAGAGCAAACGTTTTTAGTCGGGTGTCATATGTTATACGTTTTTTTTGTTTAGCCACAACCATTTGGCTTTCTAAAATTTTCAATGTTCAACCACCAACATTATTCGTGTGCGCCAATTTCCTTAGAGCATTTATCAATTCTTTCGTGATGTTATACTTGCTTTGCTTTCGTTGAATTTGCTGTCTTAGAGCGTGGATAGTTCTGTTCTTAGCTTTGACAGTTTCTTTTAAGCTCTTCACCTGAGCTTCATGCATTTTTACGTATCCATTCGTGATATCAGGACAAGTATTTGTTTCCTATGTAAAATTTAGCACTTTAAAATACAAACAATCAAGACATTTGTATACTCCGCGAAGATTCACTATTTAATCTGAACACGTGAAAACATACAACTAACATAAAACAAGCTAAAAACTAAAACTTATACAATACATATAACTAACATACAGTACATAAGACGTTAACAAAAGCGTATCTCAATAATAACTGCCATAAACAGGGTTACCAGATTGGTCGGTTCAAAACCCGGGACACTTTTAAAAGAGCTAAAAAAAGGTCTACATCTTGTTTCATCGTGTCATCGTTATTGATTAAAATTGCTTGCATAAGAGGAAAAACATATGTCTGAATTATACGTAGATACTGTAGACCCTGATGTACATATATTAGTGTGTTGGGGAACTTGTATGTGTAAGAGATCTAGAAGCTTATGATCTCAGATTATTATATTATTTGAAATGAGGCAGGGGTCGAAAGAAAAAAGACTTTATTGTTGCAACAAGTTTGTTCATTTATTTTGGCACATTTTAATTAATCTAATTTATTTACTAATTTAAATAGCCATTCATGAGTCAGGTTGATTAACAATATTTATTAGAGTCACGAATGTTATGAATGATTTTTGAATTTTCGGGCTGAAGAAGATATTTGTAAAATTGTTTGCAGTCCATTTCGGTAAAATTGAATATAATCATCAAGATGTCGCGAATTGTTTTCACCAAGAGTCGGTTGCGTACATCATTCCATTGGGATTTTATCAACGAAAAAATTCTTTCGCAATTGGCCTTGTGCCCGAAAATGGAGAAAAAAAATTCAGCTATTTTAAAAATTTCAGAAAAAACATCGCTCTTTGAATCGTTTGCGTGAAAGAATTGGCACATTTTGTCGTTACAAGATTATCTGAAATAAGGGTCATGTAATCTTCATGAAAATGATATCCTGTTGTTAAATTAAAACTCGACTTTAAAGTGATGATTACTTATAGAAGGAAAAGTATCGTCCTTTTAGGTCAACAAAATTTCAACAATATAGACAATAAATGCGACATTAAATTAAATAGAACTCCGTTTAATTCAATTCTATTCACATTTCATGGGTATGAAGCCCTTCACTTCACGGCACAGATATAATAGACAAATAAATAAATGAAAGATTTATAAATATTCCTTTAAAATACCAATTTATTTTTTTGCAAGATTTTGGTATTTCGGGGATTCCCCAAATATCACAATATATTGAAAATAAAATATAAATAGTGCTTTTAAAGGAATATTTATAGATCTTTCATTTCATTCATATATATGTACGTCCTTCCTGATCATAACTTTAAAGTCGAGTTTTAATTCAACTACGATTTCATGAACATAAAACAACTTACCTTCATCGGGATCCCGCAGCATTGCAGGGGCTTCGAATCCCTCGCGGGAATGAGGCCGACCTCTTCTAGGAACTTTATTGCATCACTGTCATCGCGGAAGTTCGCGAATGAAAAATAGTTATTAAAATTTTCAATAAGCGGATGAACTTTAATCGTTTCCATTTCGCGATTTTTCTTAATTTTACACAGAATTTCACTTTACACTCGGAAAATATCCACCTCTATCGAATATGAATGTTCGACTAATTTGGGTTGCACATTTCCATCCTGCAATAAAATATGTGTAACAGGGTGGTTTGCAAATACCATCACTATATAATAGAAGTAAATTAATCAATTTCAATAGTATCGTCTTTGTTTTGACCACGATTGGTTTATCGCGGATAAATGTGGAATAAAACTATTTTCCGCTCGACACAAAAGACAACAAAGCAATTTGTTTTATCTCTTTATTTTACACGCGTACGAGTACATCACACACTTATTTTCTTAACTAGAATCCTTGAGTTTATATAGGATATTGCTATACAAAAATTTCTGAGAATGCAGAGAATGGAGTGTTTCGACGGATTTTCAACACAACGGAATATAATGAGGATCATAAAAGGATTAGGATTTACAATAGGGACAAGGAATATACATTTTATGGGCTACACATTTTATGGTTGGCTACGCATTTTATGATCGGCTACGGGATAAATTTTACAATTGTCGAGGATAATAAAATAGAATGAAATTAGGATAATTTTTACAGATGTGGAATTTTAGCAACTTAGATGTAGAGTGTTATAATTGCGTCATTAAGGATTTTCCCGAGTGGAAAATTTACAAATTGTTTTCAAATGAAATTGTTTTACATATTACGATATATCTTTAAATGCTACAACTATTGGTATTAAACATCCTGCCCCCCTTGAACTACCCTAGTTCAAGTAAGAGTTATATAATACATGTGTTTGAGCTTGCATACTCCTTTGCGATTTATGGATGTGTGTTTAATATTATTCGACTGGTAGTGGACAGAGTTTTTTAACGCAACGTTTGTATTCTCCGCTGATTGTCTTCAAGGTTACGACTCGCACGATTCCATCATCTCCTGGGTGTATGGCGGTGATGCGCCCGAGTGACCAGCAGAGTGGTGGAAGGTTGTCTTCACTTACGATTACTAATTGGCCAACTCGTATATTATTGGTCGGTGACTGTGGCTTGACACGGCTGATGAGCTGGTGCAAATACTCCTTATGTCATCGAGTCCAAAAGTGTTGCTTCATCTGCTGAGCATGTTGCCAAGCAGATAATCGGTTGGATGGTGTTGAAGTATAGTCAACCTGTGGAAAACTTGTCAAAGGACCACCGATAAGGAAGTGACCTGGAGTTAAGGGAAGGAGATCGTTCGGGTCGGAGGACATTGGTGATATGGGACGAGGGTTTAATATCGCTTCTATTTCAATTATACATGTTTCAAGTTGTTCGAATGTATTACCGACAGTGCGCAATAAATGATGTTTAAAGGATTTTACTGCTGCCTCCCAAATCCTACCAAAGTGTGGTGATTTTGGAGGTATAAAATGCCCTACGATTTTTTCTTGATATAGATATGACTTTAATGTGTTTGATTGATTATTCGAGTCAAAAATTTGATCCAATTCCTTTAACTCTTTACAAGCACCAACGAAATTCGTGGCATTATCAGAATAAATTGCGACCGATTTTCCTCGCCTTGAAAACAGACGCTTAAGGCTATCAATAAATGATTGTGTGGTCAGATCACTCACTAATTCAAGATGAACTGCCTTGCTGCTCATACATATATAAATCGCTACATACGCCTTTATCTTGTTTCTATTTCTATGCCGTTTTTCTTTTATAAAAACAGGACCGCAATAATCGACGCCTATTTCTAAAAACGGTCGTGTATGTGTTACACGTTGTTTAGGTAAATCACCCATTATGTGATCAGTGATTTTTGGTTTCACGCGAAAGCAAGCAATACAATTATGTATAATTTTTCGAGTAACATTTCGTCCATCAAGTGGCCAATAATTTTGTCTTACCGAGTAAAGTGTGGCTTGAATGCCAGCATGTTGTAAACGTATGTGCTCTTCTCGAATAATGAGCCGCGTGAAATGATGCTGTGAGGGTAATAAAATGGGATGGCGTTGCTCTTCTGGTAGAGTTGCATGTCTGAGTCTACCACCAACTCGTAATATCTCATCCTTGTCAAGGTAAGGATTCAGTGGTTCGAGTTTGCTTCGATCGTGAATGGAGCTATGATTTTTTAGCAAATTGATTTCTTTGGAAAATGAGGAATACTGAACAAGTTTTATCATTATTTTTAGAGATAACGTTAGTTCAGCACTTGTTAGTTCTTTAGTTAACCGATTGAATTTATATTGTGCATTATGCAGAAAGCGATCATAACTTTAAAGGTGGGTTTTAATTCAACTACGATTTCATGAATATAAAACAACTTACCTTCATCGGGATCCCGCAGCATTGCGGGGGCTTCGAATCCCTCGCGGGAATGAGGCCGACCTCTTCTAGAAACTTTATTGCATCACTGTCATCGCGGAAGTTCGCGAATGAAAAATAGTTATTAAAATTTTCAATAAGCGGATGAACTTTAATCGTTTCCATTTCGTGATTTTTCTTAATTTTACACAGAATTTCACTTTACACTCGGAAAATATCCACCTCTATCGAATATGAATGTTCGACTAATTTGGGTTGCACATTTCCATCCTGCAATAAAATATGTGTAACAGGGTGGTTTGCAAATACCATCACTATATAATAGAAGTAAATTAATCAATTTCAATAGTATCGTCTTTGTTTTGACCACGATTGGTTTATCGCGGATAAATGTGGAATAAAACTATTTTCCGCTCGACACAAAAGACAACAAAGCAATTTGTTTTATCTCTTTATTTTACACGCGTACATCACACACTGACCTTCTTAACTAGAATCCTTGAGTTTATATAGGATATTGCTATACAAAAATTTCTGAGAATACAGAGAATGGAGTGTTTCGACGGATTTTCAACACGACGGAATATAATGAGCATCATAGAAGGATTAGGATTTACAATAGGGACAGGGAATATACATTTTATGGGCTACACATTTTATGGTTGGCTACGCATTTTATGATCGGCTACGGGATAAATTTTACAATTGTCGAGGATAATAAAATAGAATGAAATTAGGATAATTTTTACAGATGTGGAATTTTAGCAACTTAGATGTAGAGTGTTATAATTGCGTCATTAAGGATTTTCCCGAGTGGAAAATTTACAAATTGTTTTCAAATGAAATTGTTTTACATATTACGATATATCTTTAAATGCTACAACTATTGGTATTAAACATCCTGCCCCCCTTGAACTACCCTAGTTCAAGTAAGAGTTATATAATACATGTGTTTGAGCTTGCATACTCCTTTGCGATTTATGGATGTGTGTTTAATATTATTCGACTGGTAGTGGACAGAGTTTTTTAACGCAACGTTTGTATTCTCCGCTGATTGTCTTCAAGGTTACGACTCGCACGATTCCATCATCTCCTGGGTGTATGGCGGTGATGCGCCCGAGTGACCAGCAGAGTGGTGGAAGGTTGTCTTCACTTACGATTACTAATTGGCCAACTCGTATATTATTGGTCGGTGACTGTGGCTTGACACGGCTGATGAGCTGGTGCAAATACTCCTTATGTCATCGAGTCCAAAAGTGTTGCTTCATCTGCTGAGCATGTTGCCAAGCAGATAATCGGTTGGATGGTGTTGAAGTATAGTCAACCTGTGGAAAACTTGTCAAAGGACCACCGATAAGGAAGTGACCTGGAGTTAAGGGAAGGAGATCGTTCGGGTCGGAGGACATTGGTGATATGGGACGAGGGTTTAATATCGCTTCTATTTCAATTATACATGTTTCAAGTTGTTCGAATGTATTACCGACAGTGCGCAATAAATGATGTTTAAAGGATTTTACTGCTGCCTCCCAAATCCCACCAAAGTGTGGTGATTTTGGAGGTATAAAATGCCCTACGATTTTTTCTTGATATAGATATGACTTTAATGTGTTTGATTGATTATTCGAGTCAAAAATTTGATCCAATTCCTTTAACTCTTTACAAGCACCAACGAAATTCGTGGCATTATCAGAATAAATTGCGACCGATTTTCCTCGCCTTGAAAACAGACGCTTAAGGCTATCAATAAATGATTGTGTGGTCAGATCACTCACTAATTCAAGATGAACTGCCTTGCTGCTCATACATATATAAATCGCTACATACGCCTTTATCTTGTTTCTATTTCTATGCCGTTTTTCTTTTATAAAAACAGGACCGCAATAATCGACGCCTATTTCTAAAAACGGTCGTGTATGTGTTACACGTTGTTTAGGTAAATCACCCATTATGTGATCAGTGATTTTTGGTTTCACGCGAAAGCAAGCAATACAATTATGTATAATTTTTCGAGTAACATTTCGTCCATCAAGTGGCCAATAATTTTGTCTTACCGAGTAAAGTGTGGCTTGAATGCCAGCATGTTGTAAACGTATGTGCTCTTCTCGAATAATGAGCCGCGTGAAATGATGCTGTGAGGGTAATAAAATGGGATGGCGTTGCTCTTCTGGTAGAGTTGCATGTCTGAGTCTACCACCAACTCGTAATATCTCATCCTTGTCAAGGTAAGGATTCAGTGGTTCGAGTTTGCTTCGATCGTGAATGGAGCTATGATTTTTTAGCAAATTGATTTCTTTGGAAAATGAGGAATACTGAACAAGTTTTATCATTATTTTTAGAGATAACGTTAGTTCAGCACTTGTTAGTTCTTTAGTTAACCGATTGAATTTATATTGTGCATTATGCAGAAAGCGATCATAACTTTAAAGGTGGGTTTTAATTCAACTACGATTTCATGAATATAAAACAACTTACCTTCATCGGGATCCCGCAGCATTGCGGGGGCTTCGAATCCCTCGCGGGAATGAGGCCGACCTCTTCTAGAAACTTTATTGCATCACTGTCATCGCGGAAGTTCGCGAATGAAAAATAGTTATTAAAATTTTCAATAAGCGGATGAACTTTAATCGTTTCCATTTCGTGATTTTTCTTAATTTTACACAGAATTTCACTTTACACTCGGAAAATATCCACCTCTATCGAATATGAATGTTCGACTAATTTGGGTTGCACATTTCCATCCTGCAATAAAATATGTGTAACAGGGTGGTTTGCAAATACCATCACTATATAATAGAAGTAAATTAATCAATTTCAATAGTATCGTCTTTGTTTTGACCACGATTGGTTTATCGCGGATAAATGTGGAATAAAACTATTTTCCGCTCGACACAAAAGACAACAAAGCAATTTGTTTTATCTCTTTATTTTACACGCGTACATCACACACTGACCTTCTTAACTAGAATCCTTGAGTTTATATAGGATATTGCTATACAAAAATTTCTGAGAATACAGAGAATGGAGTGTTTCGACGGATTTTCAACACGACGGAATATAATGAGCATCATAGAAGGATTAGGATTTACAATAGGGACAGGGAATATACATTTTATGGGCTACACATTTTATGGTTGGCTACGCATTTTATGATCGGCTACGGGATAAATTTTACAATTGTCGAGGATAATAAAATAGAATGAAATTAGGATAATTTTTACAGATGTGGAATTTTAGCAACTTAGATGTAGAGTGTTATAATTGCGTCATTAAGGATTTTCCCGAGTGGAAAATTTACAAATTGTTTTCAAATGAAATTGTTTTACATATTACGATATATCTTTAAATGCTACAACTATTGGTATTAAACATCCTGCCCCCCTTGAACTACCCTAGTTCAAGTAAGAGTTATATAATACATGTGTTTGAGCTTGCATACTCCTTTGCGATTTATGGATGTGTGTTTAATATTATTCGACTGGTAGTGGACAGAGTTTTTTAACGCAACGTTTGTATTCTCCGCTGATTGTCTTCAAGGTTACGACTCGCACGATTCCATCATCTCCTGGGTGTATGGCGGTGATGCGCCCGAGTGACCAGCAGAGTGGTGGAAGGTTGTCTTCACTTACGATTACTAATTGGCCAACTCGTATATTATTGGTCGGTGACTGTGGCTTGACACGGCTGATGAGCTGGTGCAAATACTCCTTATGTCATCGAGTCCAAAAGTGTTGCTTCATCTGCTGAGCATGTTGCCAAGCAGATAATCGGTTGGATGGTGTTGAAGTATAGTCAACCTGTGGAAAACTTGTCAAAGGACCACCGATAAGGAAGTGACCTGGAGTTAAGGGAAGGAGATCGTTCGGGTCGGAGGACATTGGTGATATGGGACGAGGGTTTAATATCGCTTCTATTTCAATTATACATGTTTCAAGTTGTTCGAATGTATTACCGACAGTGCGCAATAAATGATGTTTAAAGGATTTTACTGCTGCCTCCCAAATCCCACCAAAGTGTGGTGATTTTGGAGGTATAAAATGCCCTACGATTTTTTCTTGATATAGATATGACTTTAATGTGTTTGATTGATTATTCGAGTCAAAAATTTGATCCAATTCCTTTAACTCTTTACAAGCACCAACGAAATTCGTGGCATTATCAGAATAAATTGCGACCGATTTTCCTCGCCTTGAAAACAGACGCTTAAGGCTATCAATAAATGATTGTGTGGTCAGATCACTCACTAATTCAAGATGAACTGCCTTGCTGCTCATACATATATAAATCGCTACATACGCCTTTATCTTGTTTCTATTTCTATGCCGTTTTTCTTTTATAAAAACAGGACCGCAATAATCGACGCCTATTTCTAAAAACGGTCGTGTATGTGTTACACGTTGTTTAGGTAAATCACCCATTATGTGATCAGTGATTTTTGGTTTCACGCGAAAGCAAGCAATACAATTATGTATAATTTTTCGAGTAACATTTCGTCCATCAAGTGGCCAATAATTTTGTCTTACCGAGTAAAGTGTGGCTTGAATGCCAGCATGTTGTAAACGTATGTGCTCTTCTCGAATAATGAGCCGCGTGAAATGATGCTGTGAGGGTAATAAAATGGGATGGCGTTGCTCTTCTGGTAGAGTTGCATGTCTGAGTCTACCACCAACTCGTAATATCTCATCCTTGTCAAGGTAAGGATTCAGTGGTTCGAGTTTGCTTCGATCGTGAATGGAGCTATGATTTTTTAGCAAATTGATTTCTTTGGAAAATGAGGAATACTGAACAAGTTTTATCATTATTTTTAGAGATAACGTTAGTTCAGCACTTGTTAGTTCTTTAGTTAACCGATTGAATTTATATTGTGCATTATGCAGAAAGCGATCATAACTTTAAAGGTGGGTTTTAATTCAACTACGATTTCATGAATATAAAACAACTTACCTTCATCGGGATCCCGCAGCATTGCGGGGGCTTCGAATCCCTCGCGGGAATGAGGCCGACCTCTTCTAGAAACTTTATTGCATCACTGTCATCGCGGAAGTTCGCGAATGAAAAATAGTTATTAAAATTTTCAATAAGCGGATGAACTTTAATCGTTTCCATTTCGTGATTTTTCTTAATTTTACACAGAATTTCACTTTACACTCGGAAAATATCCACCTCTATCGAATATGAATGTTCGACTAATTTGGGTTGCACATTTCCATCCTGCAATAAAATATGTGTAACAGGGTGGTTTGCAAATACCATCACTATATAATAGAAGTAAATTAATCAATTTCAATAGTATCGTCTTTGTTTTGACCACGATTGGTTTATCGCGGATAAATGTGGAATAAAACTATTTTCCGCTCGACACAAAAGACAACAAAGCAATTTGTTTTATCTCTTTATTTTACACGCGTACATCACACACTGACCTTCTTAACTAGAATCCTTGAGTTTATATAGGATATTGCTATACAAAAATTTCTGAGAATACAGAGAATGGAGTGTTTCGACGGATTTTCAACACGACGGAATATAATGAGCATCATAGAAGGATTAGGATTTACAATAGGGACAGGGAATATACATTTTATGGGCTACACATTTTATGGTTGGCTACGCATTTTATGATCGGCTACGGGATAAATTTTACAATTGTCGAGGATAATAAAATAGAATGAAATTAGGATAATTTTTACAGATGTGGAATTTTAGCAACTTAGATGTAGAGTGTTATAATTGCGTCATTAAGGATTTTCCCGAGTGGAAAATTTACAAATTGTTTTCAAATGAAATTGTTTTACATATTACGATATATCTTTAAATGCTACAACTATTGGTATTAAACATCCTGCCCCCCTTGAACTACCCTAGTTCAAGTAAGAGTTATATAATACATGTGTTTGAGCTTGCATACTCCTTTGCGATTTATGGATGTGTGTTTAATATTATTCGACTGGTAGTGGACAGAGTTTTTTAACGCAACGTTTGTATTCTCCGCTGATTGTCTTCAAGGTTACGACTCGCACGATTCCATCATCTCCTGGGTGTATGGCGGTGATGCGCCCGAGTGACCAGCAGAGTGGTGGAAGGTTGTCTTCACTTACGATTACTAATTGGCCAACTCGTATATTATTGGTCGGTGACTGTGGCTTGACACGGCTGATGAGCTGGTGCAAATACTCCTTATGTCATCGAGTCCAAAAGTGTTGCTTCATCTGCTGAGCATGTTGCCAAGCAGATAATCGGTTGGATGGTGTTGAAGTATAGTCAACCTGTGGAAAACTTGTCAAAGGACCACCGATAAGGAAGTGACCTGGAGTTAAGGGAAGGAGATCGTTCGGGTCGGAGGACATTGGTGATATGGGACGAGGGTTTAATATCGCTTCTATTTCAATTATACATGTTTCAAGTTGTTCGAATGTATTACCGACAGTGCGCAATAAATGATGTTTAAAGGATTTTACTGCTGCCTCCCAAATCCCACCAAAGTGTGGTGATTTTGGAGGTATAAAATGCCCTACGATTTTTTCTTGATATAGATATGACTTTAATGTGTTTGATTGATTATTCGAGTCAAAAATTTGATCCAATTCCTTTAACTCTTTACAAGCACCAACGAAATTCGTGGCATTATCAGAATAAATTGCGACCGATTTTCCTCGCCTTGAAAACAGACGCTTAAGGCTATCAATAAATGATTGTGTGGTCAGATCACTCACTAATTCAAGATGAACTGCCTTGCTGCTCATACATATATAAATCGCTACATACGCCTTTATCTTGTTTCTATTTCTATGCCGTTTTTCTTTTATAAAAACAGGACCGCAATAATCGACGCCTATTTCTAAAAACGGTCGTGTATGTGTTACACGTTGTTTAGGTAAATCACCCATTATGTGATCAGTGATTTTTGGTTTCACGCGAAAGCAAGCAATACAATTATGTATAATTTTTCGAGTAACATTTCGTCCATCAAGTGGCCAATAATTTTGTCTTACCGAGTAAAGTGTGGCTTGAATGCCAGCATGTTGTAAACGTATGTGCTCTTCTCGAATAATGAGCCGCGTGAAATGATGCTGTGAGGGTAATAAAATGGGATGGCGTTGCTCTTCTGGTAGAGTTGCATGTCTGAGTCTACCACCAACTCGTAATATCTCATCCTTGTCAAGGTAAGGATTCAGTGGTTCGAGTTTGCTTCGATCGTGAATGGAGCTATGATTTTTTAGCAAATTGATTTCTTTGGAAAATGAGGAATACTGAACAAGTTTTATCATTATTTTTAGAGATAACGTTAGTTCAGCACTTGTTAGTTCTTTAGTTAACCGATTGAATTTATATTGTGCATTATGCAGAAAGCGATCATAACTTTAAAGGTGGGTTTTAATTCAACTACGATTTCATGAATATAAAACAACTTACCTTCATCGGGATCCCGCAGCATTGCGGGGGCTTCGAATCCCTCGCGGGAATGAGGCCGACCTCTTCTAGAAACTTTATTGCATCACTGTCATCGCGGAAGTTCGCGAATGAAAAATAGTTATTAAAATTTTCAATAAGCGGATGAACTTTAATCGTTTCCATTTCGTGATTTTTCTTAATTTTACACAGAATTTCACTTTACACTCGGAAAATATCCACCTCTATCGAATATGAATGTTCGACTAATTTGGGTTGCACATTTCCATCCTGCAATAAAATATGTGTAACAGGGTGGTTTGCAAATACCATCACTATATAATAGAAGTAAATTAATCAATTTCAATAGTATCGTCTTTGTTTTGACCACGATTGGTTTATCGCGGATAAATGTGGAATAAAACTATTTTCCGCTCGACACAAAAGACAACAAAGCAATTTGTTTTATCTCTTTATTTTACACGCGTACATCACACACTGACCTTCTTAACTAGAATCCTTGAGTTTATATAGGATATTGCTATACAAAAATTTCTGAGAATACAGAGAATGGAGTGTTTCGACGGATTTTCAACACGACGGAATATAATGAGCATCATAGAAGGATTAGGATTTACAATAGGGACAGGGAATATACATTTTATGGGCTACACATTTTATGGTTGGCTACGCATTTTATGATCGGCTACGGGATAAATTTTACAATTGTCGAGGATAATAAAATAGAATGAAATTAGGATAATTTTTACAGATGTGGAATTTTAGCAACTTAGATGTAGAGTGTTATAATTGCGTCATTAAGGATTTTCCCGAGTGGAAAATTTACAAATTGTTTTCAAATGAAATTGTTTTACATATTACGATATATCTTTAAATGCTACAACTATTGGTATTAAACATCCTGCCCCCCTTGAACTACCCTAGTTCAAGTAAGAGTTATATAATACATGTGTTTGAGCTTGCATACTCCTTTGCGATTTATGGATGTGTGTTTAATATTATTCGACTGGTAGTGGACAGAGTTTTTTAACGCAACGTTTGTATTCTCCGCTGATTGTCTTCAAGGTTACGACTCGCACGATTCCATCATCTCCTGGGTGTATGGCGGTGATGCGCCCGAGTGACCAGCAGAGTGGTGGAAGGTTGTCTTCACTTACGATTACTAATTGGCCAACTCGTATATTATTGGTCGGTGACTGTGGCTTGACACGGCTGATGAGCTGGTGCAAATACTCCTTATGTCATCGAGTCCAAAAGTGTTGCTTCATCTGCTGAGCATGTTGCCAAGCAGATAATCGGTTGGATGGTGTTGAAGTATAGTCAACCTGTGGAAAACTTGTCAAAGGACCACCGATAAGGAAGTGACCTGGAGTTAAGGGAAGGAGATCGTTCGGGTCGGAGGACATTGGTGATATGGGACGAGGGTTTAATATCGCTTCTATTTCAATTATACATGTTTCAAGTTGTTCGAATGTATTACCGACAGTGCGCAATAAATGATGTTTAAAGGATTTTACTGCTGCCTCCCAAATCCCACCAAAGTGTGGTGATTTTGGAGGTATAAAATGCCCTACGATTTTTTCTTGATATAGATATGACTTTAATGTGTTTGATTGATTATTCGAGTCAAAAATTTGATCCAATTCCTTTAACTCTCTACAAGCACCAACGAAATTCGTGGCATTATCAGAATAAATTGCGACCGATTTTCCTCGCCTTGAAAACAGACGCTTAAGGCTATCAATAAATGATTGTGTGGTCAGATCACTCACTAATTCAAGATGAACTGCCTTGCTGCTCATACATATATAAATCGCTACATACGCCTTTATCTTGTTTCTATTTCTATGCCGTTTTTCTTTTATAAAAACAGGACCGCAATAATCGACGCCTATTTCTAAAAACGGTCGTGTATGTGTTACACGTTGTTTAGGTAAATCACCCATTATGTGATCAGTGATTTTTGGTTTCACGCGAAAGCAAGCAATACAATTATGTATAATTTTTCGAGTAACATTTCGTCCATCAAGTGGCCAATAATTTTGTCTTACCGAGTAAAGTGTGGCTTGAATGCCAGCATGTTGTAAACGAATGTGCTCTTCTCGAATAATGAGCCGCGTGAAATGATGCTGTGAGGGTAATAAAATGGGATGGCGTTGCTCTTCTGGTAGAGTTGCATGTCTGAGTCTACCACCAACTCGTAATATCTCATCCTTGTCAAGGTAAGGATTCAGTGGTTCGAGTTTGCTTCGATCGTGAATGGAGCTATGATTTTTTAGCAAATTGATTTCTTTGGAAAATGAGGAATACTGAACAAGTTTTATCATTATTTTTAGAGATAACGTTAGTTCAGCACTTGTTAGTTCTTTAGTTAACCGATTGAATTTATATTGTGCATTATGCAGAAAGCGATCATAACTTTAAAGGCGGGTTTTAATTCAACTACGATTTCATGAACATAAAACAACTTACCTTCATCGGGATCCCGCAGCATTGCGGGGGCTTCGAATCCCTCGCGGGAATGAGGCCGACCTCTTCTAGAAACTTTATTGCATCACTGTCATCGCGGAAGTTCGCGAATGAAAAATAGTTATTAAAATTTTCAATAAGCGGATTAACTTTAATCGTTTCCATTTCGCGATTTTTCTTAATTTTACATAGAATTTCACTTTACACTCGGAAAATATCCACCTCTATCGAATATGAATGTTCGACTAATTTGGGTTGCACATTTCCATCCTGCAATAAAATATGTGTAACAGGGTGGTTTGCAAATACCATCACTATATAATAGAAGTAAATTAATCAATTTCAATAGTATCGTCTTTGTTTTGACCACGATTGGTTTATCGCGGATAAATGTGGAATAAAACTATTTTCCGCTCGACACAAAAGACAACAAAGCAATTTGTTTTATCTCTTTATTTTACACGCGTACGAGTACATCACACACTTATTTTCTTAACTAGAATCCTTGAGTTTATATAGGATATTGCTATACAAAAATTTCTGAGAATGCAGAGAATGGAGTGTTTCGACGGATTTTCAACACAACGGAATATAATGAGGATCATAAAAGGATTAGGATTTACAATAGGGACAGGGAATATACATTTTATGGGCTACACATTTTATGGTTGGCTACGCATTTTATGATCGGCTACGGGATAAATTTTACAATTGTCGAGGATAATAAAATAGAATGAAATTAGGATAATTTTTACAGATGTGGAATTTTAGCAACTTAGATGTAGAGTGTTATAATTGCGTCATTAAGGATTTTCCCGAGTGGAAAATTTACAAATTGTTTTCAAATGAAATTGTTTTACATATTACGATATATCTTTAAATGCTACAACTATTGGTATTAAACATCCTGCCCCCCTTGAACTACCCTAGTTCAAGTAAGAGTTATATAATACATGTGTTTGAGCTTGCATACTCCTTTGCGATTTATGGATGTGTGTTTAATATTATTCGACTGGTAGTGGACAGAGTTTTTTAACGCAACGTTTGTATTCTCCGCTGATTGTCTTCAAGGTTACGACTCGCACGATTCCATCATCTCCTGGGTGTATGGCGGTGATGCGCCCGAGTGACCAGCAGAGTGGTGGAAGGTTGTCTTCACTTACGATTACTAATTGGCCAACTCGTATATTATTGGTCGGTGACTGTGGCTTGACACGGCTGATGAGCTGGTGCAAATACTCCTTATGTCATCGAGTCCAAAAGTGTTGCTTCATCTGCTGAGCATGTTGCCAAGCAGATAATCGGTTGGATGGTGTTGAAGTATAGTCAACCTGTGGAAAACTTGTCAAAGGACCACCGATAAGGAAGTGACCTGGAGTTAAGGGAAGGAGATCGTTCGGGTCGGAGGACATTGGTGATATGGGACGAGGGTTTAATATCGCTTCTATTTCAATTATACATGTTTCAAGTTGTTCGAATGTATTACCGACAGTGCGCAATAAATGATGTTTAAAGGATTTTACTGCTGCCTCCCAAATCCCACCAAAGTGTGGTGATTTTGGAGGTATAAAATGCCCTACGGTTTTTTCTTGATATAGATATGACTTTAATGTGTTTGATTGATTATTCGAGTCAAAAATTTGATCCAATTCCTTTAACTCTCTACAAGCACCAACGAAATTCGTGGCATTATCAGAATAAATTGCGACCGATTTTCCTCGCCTTGAAAACAGACGCTTAAGGCTATCAATAAATGATTGTGTGGTCAGATCACTCACTAATTCAAGATGAACTGCCTTGCTGCTCATACATATATAAATCGCTACATACGCCTTTATCTTGTTTCTATTTCTATGCCGTTTTTCTTTTATAAAAACAGGACCGCAATAATCGACGCCTATTTCTAAAAACGGTCGTGTATGTGTTACACGTTGTTTAGGTAAATCACCCATTATGTGATCAGTGATTTTTGGTTTCACGCGAAAGCAAGCAATACAATTATGTATAATTTTTCGAGTAACATTTCGTCCATCAAGTGGCCAATAATTTTGTCTTACCGAGTAAAGTGTGGCTTGAATGCCAGCATGTTGTAAACGTATGTGCTCTTCTCGAATAATGAGCCGCGTGAAATGATGCTGTGAGGGTAATAAAATGGGATGGCGTTGCTCTTCTGGTAGAGTTGCATGTCTGAGTCTACCACCAACTCGTAATATCTCATCCTTGTCAAGGTAAGGATTCAGTGGTTCGAGTTTGCTTCGATCGTGAATGGAGCTATGATTTTTTAGCAAATTGATTTCTTTGGAAAATGAGGAATACTGAACAAGTTTTATCATTATTTTTAGAGATAACGTTAGTTCAGCACTTGTTAGTTCTTTAGTTAACCGATTGAATTTATATTGTGCATTATGCAGAAAGCGATCATAACTTTAAAGGTGGGTTTTAATTCAACTACGATTTCATGAATATAAAACAACTTACCTTCATCGGGATCCCGCAGCATTGCGGGGGCTTCGAATCCCTCGCGGGAATGAGGCCGACCTCTTCTAGAAACTTTATTGCATCACTGTCATCGCGGAAGTTCGCGAATGAAAAATAGTTATTAAAATTTTCAATAAGCGGATGAACTTTAATCGTTTCCATTTCGTGATTTTTCTTAATTTTACACAGAATTTCACTTTACACTCGGAAAATATCCACCTCTATCGAATATGAATGTTCGACTAATTTGGGTTGCACATTTCCATCCTGCAATAAAATATGTGTAACAGGGTGGTTTGCAAATACCATCACTATATAATAGAAGTAAATTAATCAATTTCAATAGTATCGTCTTTGTTTTGACCACGATTGGTTTATCGCGGATAAATGTGGAATAAAACTATTTTCCGCTCGACACAAAAGACAACAAAGCAATTTGTTTTATCTCTTTATTTTACACGCGTACATCACACACTGACCTTCTTAACTAGAATCCTTGAGTTTATATAGGATATTGCTATACAAAAATTTCTGAGAATACAGAGAATGGAGTGTTTCGACGGATTTTCAACACGACGGAATATAATGAGCATCATAGAAGGATTAGGATTTACAATAGGGACAGGGAATATACATTTTATGGGCTACACATTTTATGGTTGGCTACGCATTTTATGATCGGCTACGGGATAAATTTTACAATTGTCGAGGATAATAAAATAGAATGAAATTAGGATAATTTTTACAGATGTGGAATTTTAGCAACTTAGATGTAGAGTGTTATAATTGCGTCATTAAGGATTTTCCCGAGTGGAAAATTTACAAATTGTTTTCAAATGAAATTGTTTTACATATTACGATATATCTTTAAATGCTACAACTATTGGTATTAAACATCCTGCCCCCCTTGAACTACCCTAGTTCAAGTAAGAGTTATATAATACATGTGTTTGAGCTTGCATACTCCTTTGCGATTTATGGATGTGTGTTTAATATTATTCGACTGGTAGTGGACAGAGTTTTTTAACGCAACGTTTGTATTCTCCGCTGATTGTCTTCAAGGTTACGACTCGCACGATTCCATCATCTCCTGGGTGTATGGCGGTGATGCGCCCGAGTGACCAGCAGAGTGGTGGAAGGTTGTCTTCACTTACGATTACTAATTGGCCAACTCGTATATTATTGGTCGGTGACTGTGGCTTGACACGGCTGATGAGCTGGTGCAAATACTCCTTATGTCATCGAGTCCAAAAGTGTTGCTTCATCTGCTGAGCATGTTGCCAAGCAGATAATCGGTTGGATGGTGTTGAAGTATAGTCAACCTGTGGAAAACTTGTCAAAGGACCACCGATAAGGAAGTGACCTGGAGTTAAGGGAAGGAGATCGTTCGGGTCGGAGGACATTGGTGATATGGGACGAGGGTTTAATATCGCTTCTATTTCAATTATACATGTTTCAAGTTGTTCGAATGTATTACCGACAGTGCGCAATAAATGATGTTTAAAGGATTTTACTGCTGCCTCCCAAATCCCACCAAAGTGTGGTGATTTTGGAGGTATAAAATGCCCTACGATTTTTTCTTGATATAGATATGACTTTAATGTGTTTGATTGATTATTCGAGTCAAAAATTTGATCCAATTCCTTTAACTCTCTACAAGCACCAACGAAATTCGTGGCATTATCAGAATAAATTGCGACCGATTTTCCTCGCCTTGAAAACAGACGCTTAAGGCTATCAATAAATGATTGTGTGGTCAGATCACTCACTAATTCAAGATGAACTGCCTTGCTGCTCATACATATATAAATCGCTACATACGCCTTTATCTTGTTTCTATTTCTATGCCGTTTTTCTTTTATAAAAACAGGACCGCAATAATCGACGCCTATTTCTAAAAACGGTCGTGTATGTGTTACACGTTGTTTAGGTAAATCACCCATTATGTGATCAGTGATTTTTGGTTTCACGCGAAAGCAAGCAATACAATTATGTATAATTTTTCGAGTAACATTTCGTCCATCAAGTGGCCAATAATTTTGTCTTACCGAGTAAAGTGTGGCTTGAATGCCAGCATGTTGTAAACGAATGTGCTCTTCTCGAATAATGAGCCGCGTGAAATGATGCTGTGAGGGTAATAAAATGGGATGGCGTTGCTCTTCTGGTAGAGTTGCATGTCTGAGTCTACCACCAACTCGTAATATCTCATCCTTGTCAAGGTAAGGATTCAGTGGTTCGAGTTTGCTTCGATCGTGAATGGAGCTATGATTTTTTAGCAAATTGATTTCTTTGGAAAATGAGGAATACTGAACAAGTTTTATCATTATTTTTAGAGATAACGTTAGTTCAGCACTTGTTAGTTCTTTAGTTAACCGATTGAATTTATATTGTGCATTATGCAGAAAGCGATCATAACTTTAAAGGCGGGTTTTAATTCAACTACGATTTCATGAACATAAAACAACTTACCTTCATCGGGATCCCGCAGCATTGCGGGGGCTTCGAATCCCTCGCGGGAATGAGGCCGACCTCTTCTAGAAACTTTATTGCATCACTGTCATCGCGGAAGTTCGCGAATGAAAAATAGTTATTAAAATTTTCAATAAGCGGATTAACTTTAATCGTTTCCATTTCGCGATTTTTCTTAATTTTACATAGAATTTCACTTTACACTCGGAAAATATCCACCTCTATCGAATATGAATGTTCGACTAATTTGGGTTGCACATTTCCATCCTGCAATAAAATATGTGTAACAGGGTGGTTTGCAAATACCATCACTATATAATAGAAGTAAATTAATCAATTTCAATAGTATCGTCTTTGTTTTGACCACGATTGGTTTATCGCGGATAAATGTGGAATAAAACTATTTTCCGCTCGACACAAAAGACAACAAAGCAATTTGTTTTATCTCTTTATTTTACACGCGTACGAGTACATCACACACTTATTTTCTTAACTAGAATCCTTGAGTTTATATAGGATATTGCTATACAAAAATTTCTGAGAATGCAGAGAATGGAGTGTTTCGACGGATTTTCAACACAACGGAATATAATGAGGATCATAAAAGGATTAGGATTTACAATAGGGACAGGGAATATACATTTTATGGGCTACACATTTTATGGTTGGCTACGCATTTTATGATCGGCTACGGGATAAATTTTACAATTGTCGAGGATAATAAAATAGAATGAAATTAGGATAATTTTTACAGATGTGGAATTTTAGCAACTTAGATGTAGAGTGTTATAATTGCGTCATTAAGGATTTTCCCGAGTGGAAAATTTACAAATTGTTTTCAAATGAAATTGTTTTACATATTACGATATATCTTTAAATGCTACAACTATTGGTATTAAACATCCTGCCCCCCTTGAACTACCCTAGTTCAAGTAAGAGTTATATAATACATGTGTTTGAGCTTGCATACTCCTTTGCGATTTATGGATGTGTGTTTAATATTATTCGACTGGTAGTGGACAGAGTTTTTTAACGCAACGTTTGTATTCTCCGCTGATTGTCTTCAAGGTTACGACTCGCACGATTCCATCATCTCCTGGGTGTATGGCGGTGATGCGCCCGAGTGACCAGCAGAGTGGTGGAAGGTTGTCTTCACTTACGATTACTAATTGGCCAACTCGTATATTATTGGTCGGTGACTGTGGCTTGACACGGCTGATGAGCTGGTGCAAATACTCCTTATGTCATCGAGTCCAAAAGTGTTGCTTCATCTGCTGAGCATGTTGCCAAGCAGATAATCGGTTGGATGGTGTTGAAGTATAGTCAACCTGTGGAAAACTTGTCAAAGGACCACCGATAAGGAAGTGACCTGGAGTTAAGGGAAGGAGATCGTTCGGGTCGGAGGACATTGGTGATATGGGACGAGGGTTTAATATCGCTTCTATTTCAATTATACATGTTTCAAGTTGTTCGAATGTATTACCGACAGTGCGCAATAAATGATGTTTAAAGGATTTTACTGCTGCCTCCCAAATCCCACCAAAGTGTGGTGATTTTGGAGGTATAAAATGCCCTACGGTTTTTTCTTGATATAGATATGACTTTAATGTGTTTGATTGATTATTCGAGTCAAAAATTTGATCCAATTCCTTTAACTCTCTACAAGCACCAACGAAATTCGTGGCATTATCAGAATAAATTGCGACCGATTTTCCTCGCCTTGAAAACAGACGCTTAAGGCTATCAATAAATGATTGTGTGGTCAGATCACTCACTAATTCAAGATGAACTGCCTTGCTGCTCATACATATATAAATCGCTACATACGCCTTTATCTTGTTTCTATTTCTATGCCGTTTTTCTTTTATAAAAACAGGACCGCAATAATCGACGCCTATTTCTAAAAACGGTCGTGTATGTGTTACACGTTGTTTAGGTAAATCACCCATTATGTGATCAGTGATTTTTGGTTTCACGCGAAAGCAAGCAATACAATTATGTATAATTTTTCGAGTAACATTTCGTCCATCAAGTGGCCAATAATTTTGTCTTACCGAGTAAAGTGTGGCTTGAATGCCAGCATGTTGTAAACGTATGTGCTCTTCTCGAATAATGAGCCGCGTGAAATGATGCTGTGAGGGTAATAAAATGGGATGGCGTTGCTCTTCTGGTAGAGTTGCATGTCTGAGTCTACCACCAACTCGTAATATCTCATCCTTGTCAAGGTAAGGATTCAGTGGTTCGAGTTTGCTTCGATCGTGAATGGAGCTATGATTTTTTAGCAAATTGATTTCTTTGGAAAATGAGGAATACTGAACAAGTTTTATCATTATTTTTAGAGATAACGTTAGTTCAGCACTTGTTAGTTCTTTAGTTAACCGATTGAATTTATATTGTGCATTATGCAGAAAGCGATCATAACTTTAAAGGCGGGTTTTAATTCAACTACGATTTCATGAATATAAAACAACTTACCTTCATCGGGATCCCGCAGCATTGCGGGGGCTTCGAATCCCTCGCGGGAATGAGGCCGACCTCTTCTAGAAACTTTATTGCATCACTGTCATCGCGGAAGTTCGCGAATGAAAAATAGTTATTAAAATTTTCAATAAGCGGATGAACTTTAATCGTTTCCATTTCGTGATTTTTCTTAATTTTACACAGAATTTCACTTTACACTCGGAAAATATCCACCTCTATCGAATATGAATGTTCGACTAATTTGGGTTGCACATTTCCATCCTGCAATAAAATATGTGTAACAGGGTGGTTTGCAAATACCATCACTATATAATAGAAGTAAATTAATCAATTTCAATAGTATCGTCTTTGTTTTGACCACGATTGGTTTATCGCGGATAAATGTGGAATAAAACTATTTTCCGCTCGACACAAAAGACAACAAAGCAATTTGTTTTATCTCTTTATTTTACACGCGTACATCACACACTGACCTTCTTAACTAGAATCCTTGAGTTTATATAGGATATTGCTATACAAAAATTTCTGAGAATACAGAGAATGGAGTGTTTCGACGGATTTTCAACACGACGGAATATAATGAGCATCATAGAAGGATTAGGATTTACAATAGGGACAGGGAATATACATTTTATGGGCTACACATTTTATGGTTGGCTACGCATTTTATGATCGGCTACGGGATAAATTTTACAATTGTCGAGGATAATAAAATAGAATGAAATTAGGATAATTTTTACAGATGTGGAATTTTAGCAACTTAGATGTAGAGTGTTATAATTGCGTCATTAAGGATTTTCCCGAGTGGAAAATTTACAAATTGTTTTCAAATGAAATTGTTTTACATATTACGATATATCTTTAAATGCTACAACTATTGGTATTAAACATCCTGCCCCCCTTGAACTACCCTAGTTCAAGTAAGAGTTATATAATACATGTGTTTGAGCTTGCATACTCCTTTGCGATTTATGGATGTGTGTTTAATATTATTCGACTGGTAGTGGACAGAGTTTTTTAACGCAACGTTTGTATTCTCCGCTGATTGTCTTCAAGGTTACGACTCGCACGATTCCATCATCTCCTGGGTGTATGGCGGTGATGCGCCCGAGTGACCAGCAGAGTGGTGGAAGGTTGTCTTCACTTACGATTACTAATTGGCCAACTCGTATATTATTGGTCGGTGACTGTGGCTTGACACGGCTGATGAGCTGGTGCAAATACTCCTTATGTCATCGAGTCCAAAAGTGTTGCTTCATCTGCTGAGCATGTTGCCAAGCAGATAATCGGTTGGATGGTGTTGAAGTATAGTCAACCTGTGGAAAACTTGTCAAAGGACCACCGATAAGGAAGTGACCTGGAGTTAAGGGAAGGAGATCGTTCGGGTCGGAGGACATTGGTGATATGGGACGAGGGTTTAATATCGCTTCTATTTCAATTATACATGTTTCAAGTTGTTCGAATGTATTACCGACAGTGCGCAATAAATGATGTTTAAAGGATTTTACTGCTGCCTCCCAAATCCCACCAAAGTGTGGTGATTTTGGAGGTATAAAATGCCCTACGATTTTTTCTTGATATAGATATGACTTTAATGTGTTTGATTGATTATTCGAGTCAAAAATTTGATCCAATTCCTTTAACTCTTTACAAGCACCAACGAAATTCGTGGCATTATCAGAATAAATTGCGACCGATTTTCCTCGCCTTGAAAACAGACGCTTAAGGCTATCAATAAATGATTGTGTGGTCAGATCACTCACTAATTCAAGATGAACTGCCTTGCTGCTCATACATATATAAATCGCTACATACGCCTTTATCTTGTTTCTATTTCTATGCCGTTTTTCTTTTATAAAAACAGGACCGCAATAATCGACGCCTATTTCTAAAAACGGTCGTGTATGTGTTACACGTTGTTTAGGTAAATCACCCATTATGTGATCAGTGATTTTTGGTTTCACGCGAAAGCAAGCAATACAATTATGTATAATTTTTCGAGTAACATTTCGTCTATCAAGTGGCCAATAATTTTGTCTTACCGAGTAAAGTGTGGCTTGAATGCCAGCATGTTGTAAACGAATGTGCTCTTCTCGAATAATGAGCCGCGTGAAATGATGCTGTGAGGGTAATAAAATGGGATGGCGTTGCTCTTCTGGTAGAGTTGCATGTCTGAGTCTACCACCAACTCGTAATATCTCATCCTTGTCAAGGTAAGGATTCAGTGGTTCGAGTTTGCTTCGATCGTGAATGGAGCTATGATTTTTTAGCAAATTGATTTCTTTGGAAAATGAGGAATACTGAACAAGTTTTATCATTATTTTTAGAGATAACGTTAGTTCAGCACTTGTTAGTTCTTTAGTTAACCGATTGAATTTATATTGTGCATTATGCAGAAAGCGATCATAACTTTAAAGGCGGGTTTTAATTCAACTACGATTTCATGAACATAAAACAACTTACCTTCATCGGGATCCCGCAGCAATGCGGGGGCTTCGAATCCCTCGCGGGAATGAGGCCGACCTCTTCTAGAAACTTTATTGCATCACTGTCATCGCGGAAGTTCGCGAATGAAAAATAGTTATTAAAATTTTCAATAAGCGGATGAACTTTAATCGTTTCCATTTCGCGATTTTTCTTAATTTTACACAGAATTTCACTTTACACTCGGAAAATATCCACCTCTATCGAATATGAATGTTCGACTAATTTGGGTTGCACATTTCCATCCTGCAATAAAATATGTGTAACAGGGTGGTTTGCAAATACCATCACTATATAATAGAAGTAAATTAATCAATTTCAATAGTATCGTCTTTGTTTTGACCACGATTGGTTTATCGCGGATAAATGTGGAATAAAACTATTTTCCGCTCGACACAAAAGACAACAAAGCAATTTGTTTTATCTCTTTATTTTACACGCGTACGAGTACATCACACACTTATTTTCTTAACTAGAATCCTTGAGTTTATATAGGATATTGCTATACAAAAATTTCTGAGAATGCAGAGAATGGAGTGTTTCGACGGATTTTCAACACAACGGAATATAATGAGGATCATAAAAGGATTAGGATTTACAATAGGGACAGAGAATATACATTTTATGGGCTACACATTTTATGGTTGGCTACGCATTTTATGATCGGCTACGGGATAAATTTTACAATTGTCGAGGATAATAAAATAGAACGAAATTAGGATAATTTTTACAGATGTGGAATTTTAGCAACTTAGATGTAGAGTGTTATAATTGCGTCATTAAGGATTTTCCCGAGTGGAAAATTTACAAATTGTTTTCAAATGAAATTGTTTTACATATTACGATATATCTTTAAATGCTACAACTATTGGTATTAAACATCCTGCCCCCCTTGAACTACCCTAGTTCAAGTAAGAGTTATATAATACATGTGTTTGAGATTGCATACTCCTTTGCGATTTATGGATGTGTGTTTAATATTATTCGACTGGTAGTGGACAGAGTTTTTTAACGCAACGTTTGTATTCTCCGCTGATTGTCTTCAAGGTTACGACTCGCACGATTCCATCATCTCCTGGGTGTATGGCGGTGATGCGCCCGAGTGACCAGCAGAGTGGTGGAAGGTTGTCTTCACTTACGATTACTAATTGGCCAACTCGTATATTATTGGTCGGTGACTGTGGCTTGACACGGCTGATGAGCTGGTGCAAATACTCCTTATGTCATCGAGTCCAAAAGTGTTGCTTCATCTGCTGAGCATGTTGCCAAGCAGATAATCGGTTGGATGGTGTTGAAGTATAGTCAACCTGTGGAAAACTTGTCAAAGGACCACCGATAAGGAAGTGACCTGGAGTTAAGGGAAGGAGATCGTTCGGGTCGGAGGACATTGGTGATATGGGACGAGGGTTTAATATCGCTTCTTTTTCAATTATACATGTTTCAAGTTGTTCGAATGTATTACCGACAGTGCGCAATAAATGATGTTTAAAGGATTTTACTGCTGCCTCCCAAATCCCACCAAAGTGTGGTGATTTTGGAGGTATAAAATGCCCTACGATTTTTTCTTGATATAGATATGACTTTAATGTGTTTGATTGATTATTCGAGTCAAAAATTTGATCCAATTCCTTTAACTCTCTACAAGCACCAACGAAATTCGTGGCATTATCAGAATAAATTGCGACCGATTTTCCTCGCCTTGAAAACAGACGCTTAAGGCTATCAATAAATGATTGTGTGGTCAGATCACTCACTAATTCAAGATGAACTGCCTTGCTGCTCATACATATATAAATCGCTACATACGCCTTTATCTTGTTTCTATTTCTATGCCGTTTTTCTTTTATAAAAACAGGACCGCAATAATCGACGCCTATTTCTAAAAACGGTCGTGTATGTGTTACACGTTGTTTAGGTAAATCACCCATTATGTGATCAGTGATTTTTGGTTTCACGCGAAAGCAAGCAATACAATTATGTATAATTTTTCGAGTAACATTTCGTCCATCAAGTGGCCAATAATTTTGTCTTACCGAGTAAAGTGTGGCTTGAATGCCAGCATGTTGTAAACGAATGTGCTCTTCTCGAATAATGAGCCGCGTGAAATGATGCTGTGAGGGTAATAAAATGGGATGGCGTTGCTCTTCTGGTAGAGTTGCATGTCTGAGTCTACCACCAACTCGTAATATCTCATCCTTGTCAAGGTAAGGATTCAGTGGTTCGAGTTTGCTTCGATCGTGAATGGAGCTATGATTTTTTAGCAAATTGATTTCTTTGGAAAATGAGGAATACTGAACAAGTTTTATCATTATTTTTAGAGATAACGTTAGTTCAGCACTTGTTAGTTCTTTAGTTAACCGATTGAATTTATATTGTGCATTATGCAGAAAGCGATCATAACTTTAAAGGCGGGTTTTAATTCAACTACGATTTCATGAACATAAAACAACTTACCTTCATCGGGATCCCGCAGCATTGCGGGGGCTTCGAATCCCTCGCGGGAATGAGGCCGACCTCTTCTAGAAACTTTATTGCATCACTGTCATCGCGGAAGTTCGCGAATGAAAAATAGTTATTAAAATTTTCAATAAGCGGATTAACTTTAATCGTTTCCATTTCGCGATTTTTCTTAATTTTACATAGAATTTCACTTTACACTCGGAAAATATCCACCTCTATCGAATATGAATGTTCGACTAATTTGGGTTGCACATTTCCATCCTGCAATAAAATATGTGTAACAGGGTGGTTTGCAAATACCATCACTATATAATAGAAGTAAATTAATCAATTTCAATAGTATCGTCTTTGTTTTGACCACGATTGGTTTATCGCGGATAAATGTGGAATAAAACTATTTTCCGCTCGACACAAAAGACAACAAAGCAATTTGTTTTATCTCTTTATTTTACACGCGTACGAGTACATCACACACTTATTTTCTTAACTAGAATCCTTGAGTTTATATAGGATATTGCTATACAAAAATTTCTGAGAATGCAGAGAATGGAGTGTTTCGACGGATTTTCAACACAACGGAATATAATGAGGATCATAAAAGGATTAGGATTTACAATAGGGACAGGGAATATACATTTTATGGGCTACACATTTTATGGTTGGCTACGCATTTTATGATCGGCTACGGGATAAATTTTACAATTGTCGAGGATAATAAAATAGAATGAAATTAGGATAATTTTTACAGATGTGGAATTTTAGCAACTTAGATGTAGAGTGTTATAATTGCGTCATTAAGGATTTTCCCGAGTGGAAAATTTACAAATTGTTTTCAAATGAAATTGTTTTACATATTACGATATATCTTTAAATGCTACAACTATTGGTATTAAACATCCTGCCCCCCTTGAACTACCCTAGTTCAAGTAAGAGTTATATAATACATGTGTTTGAGCTTGCATACTCCTTTGCGATTTATGGATGTGTGTTTAATATTATTCGACTGGTAGTGGACAGAGTTTTTTAACGCAACGTTTGTATTCTCCGCTGATTGTCTTCAAGGTTACGACTCGCACGATTCCATCATCTCCTGGGTGTATGGCGGTGATGCGCCCGAGTGACCAGCAGAGTGGTGGAAGGTTGTCTTCACTTACGATTACTAATTGGCCAACTCGTATATTATTGGTCGGTGACTGTGGCTTGACACGGCTGATGAGCTGGTGCAAATACTCCTTATGTCATCGAGTCCAAAAGTGTTGCTTCATCTGCTGAGCATGTTGCCAAGCAGATAATCGGTTGGATGGTGTTGAAGTATAGTCAACCTGTGGAAAACTTGTCAAAGGACCACCGATAAGGAAGTGACCTGGAGTTAAGGGAAGGAGATCGTTCGGGTCGGAGGACATTGGTGATATGGGACGAGGGTTTAATATCGCTTCTATTTCAATTATACATGTTTCAAGTTGTTCGAATGTATTACCGACAGTGCGCAATAAATGATGTTTAAAGGATTTTACTGCTGCCTCCCAAATCCCACCAAAGTGTGGTGATTTTGGAGGTATAAAATGCCCTACGATTTTTTCTTGATATAGATATGACTTTAATGTGTTTGATTGATTATTCGAGTCAAAAATTTGATCCAATTCCTTTAACTCTCTACAAGCACCAACGAAATTCGTGGCATTATCAGAATAAATTGCGACCGATTTTCCTCGCCTTGAAAACAGACGCTTAAGGCTATCAATAAATGATTGTGTGGTCAGATCACTCACTAATTCAAGATGAACTGCCTTGCTGCTCATACATATATAAATCGCTACATACGCCTTTATCTTGTTTCTATTTCTATGCCGTTTTTCTTTTATAAAAACAGGACCGCAATAATCGACGCCTATTTCTAAAAACGGTCGTGTATGTGTTACACGTTGTTTAGGTAAATCACCCATTATGTGATCAGTGATTTTTGGTTTCACGCGAAAGCAAGCAATACAATTATGTATAATTTTTCGAGTAACATTTCGTCCATCAAGTGGCCAATAATTTTGTCTTACCGAGTAAAGTGTGGCTTGAATGCCAGCATGTTGTAAACGAATGTGCTCTTCTCGAATAATGAGCCGCGTGAAATGATGCTGTGAGGGTAATAAAATGGGATGGCGTTGCTCTTCTGGTAGAGTTGCATGTCTGAGTCTACCACCAACTCGTAATATCTCATCCTTGTCAAGGCAAGGATTCAGTGGTACGAGTTTGCTTCGATCGTGAATGGAGTTATGATTTTTTAGCAAATTGATTTCTTTGGAAAATGAGGAATATTGAACAAGTTTTATAATTATTTTTAGAGATAACGTTAGTTCAGCACTTGTTAGTTCTTTAGTTAACCGATTGAATTTATATTGTGCATTATGCAGAAAGCGACGCACGTATGCTATTATGCGAACAAGTTTATTCATCGAACTGTATTTTTTTGTAATGTCTTCCTATTTCAAGGTAATTTCCATGCAAACCTTAATAGGTTTAGGCGATTTCATTTCCGGCATTTCGTTCAATCGGATTTTTGTTGTAGGCCAGAGGGTTTTGTCCTTACGAAGCCACTGAGGGCCGAGTTGCCAAGTACTCACTCGCAAAAATTCTTTAGGGGTTAAGCCACGTGAAATAAGATCAGCGGGATTGTCATGAGAACCAACATGAGACCAGATGCAAGAAGTAGTTAGTCATTGGATTTCGGCAATCCGATTGGATACAAAAGTTTTTAACAGGTGAGGCTGTGTATTTATCCAGTGAAGTACTATCATGGAATCTGACCATAAATATAGGGGAAGGTCGGGCAAAGTGGCCACCCTTAACTTTAAATGAATGCCATTTGTCATAATATCATTTTTTCAATGTCACTTCATTGTTTTATCATCTAAAATTAAAACAGTTTTCATATTACATCGCTATTTTCACTTTAATCAGTATGAATAATCTTATTTTTAAGTTTAAAACTGAAATGGGAAATTGACCACATTACCTACCTAGGATGGGTAAAATGGTCTACGTAAATTCACGAAATGGGTAAAGTCGCATAGACCCAATAAGGATACTTACTTGTCAATACATCAACTAAAATTTTATTCATATTTAATTAGGACATTATTATTACTACAAAGGAACTAAACAATGCTTCATTTTTCATGATAAGTAATATAAGATACAAAATAAAGATATTAAATGCTATTGAGATCCATTCGAACTCGAGCCGTATCAAAATTTTTGGTTTAAAAGTTAAGAACAAAATTCGCATGCAAAATTTACATCTTGGTCATCGCAGCCTGAGCATGCTTCATGGGCCCATCGTTTACAAATGCAGCATTGTATCCAACCGTCTTCGTGTTTCGAGTTAGACCAAACTTCTCCGCAATAAAAGCATTCAGCGTCACCATCTACATTCTTATCATCATCAAGGCTGGTGTGTTTACTAATTTGAGTTTTAGATTTTTTGCCAGTTTTCATAGAAATAATATCAAGCTTAGATATCTTCGTTGGTTCTTGTCGATTTTTTTTTCTTTTTCCAACTCCTTTTTATATGGACTGCTAGTGAGAATTGCTGTGCGGCCTCTTTTTCTATTTATTTTTGTTGTTGTTTTAGGCAATGCTTTGGGAATTGGAAACAAATTTTGGGGCGAAATTGCGAATGACGTGCTTGGTTGTGGATCCAATGTTATTGCCGTTCCAGTGCTCGTTTCTGGATCTAATATCTGTGGCGTCACTGCTACCATTCCTCTCAAGTTATCTTGCAAAACGGATGGAGTATCGAGTGTGTTAGATGTCTCATCCTTTTTGTTGTTCTCATTTTGTTGTGATTCCAGCTCAGTAAAAGCCACATCGGTGGTGTCTGCAGCCAAAAAATCATAATCCTTGAAGACATTGCGATCTATTGGCTCTATCCCGCATTTACGAAAACCATTGATTGCAATAGACTGTTGTGCTGCCTCGCTGTAGGCTTCACCAAAGAGTTTGCTGAATTGGAATACGGATATTGCTCTTCCCGGATTATTGCGAAGAAACTTCTCAACTGCACGTATGTAATACTTATTCAAAGGCCCCATGAAAGACACATCCAGTGGTTGAAGCCTATGACTGCAATAGGGGGGGAAGCATAAGACGGTAGTGTAGTTTTTTCTTGCCAATTCAATAAAATCCAAATTTTTTGTATGCGTGTTATGCCCATCCAGTATAAGAAGCGCCGGATCGTCTTCAGTTGGCTTGGCAAATTTAAGAAAATGCTTAAACCATTCTGTAAAAATATCCAATTGCATCCACCCTGACGGATGACAAGCAAATTCTGTACCCGGTGGTGCCCCATCTTGTAATTCCACCTTCATTCTCTTCCGAGGAAATATGATAAGAGGGGGAATAAAGTTTCCACCAGCAGCCATACAGATCACGACGGTGCTCAATATACCCCGTTCTGCAGAGGTGATAATACCCACTTGCTTTTTCCCCTTTTGGGCAAGTATTTTAGAGCTTTTGCTCTGGACTGTGGTAAAGCCTGTCTCATCGACATTAAAAATACGATGAGATTGAAAGTTTATATCAGACCTCACCTCCTCTAGGAGGTCAAAAAATTTCATGACACTCGCTTTATTGAAACCTTGCGCGCGAGCGAGAGAGGTTGCTTCTGGGCTTCTTAATGTCAATTCCGGATGACGTTTCCTGAAGGCAGCAATCCATCCAGCCATTTCAGTCTCCTTGCTGAACTTGTGGTTTATGTTACTTCGTTCAGCCAGTTGATAGGCTAGTCTTCTAACATCCTGCAATGTTAGTCCATAAAAACGATTCTCCATATCCAAAATATGTTGCACCAATTCTTCTTCCTGCTCTTGACTAAAAATTGGACGGTAAGACCCCAATATTTTAGTATTTTCAACGGCTTCTTTGTTTTTTCCTTGAACGCGTCGTTTGAGCGTCGAACGAGGAACGTTGAACTCTTTGCTTGCCTTTAAAAACCCCATTTCGTTACTCCTGACAGCTTTAATAGCTTTTTCCATCGCATCCGGGTCCCAAGTCTGCTGCTGCGATATGCGCTTATATGAACTTGGCATTTCTGAAAGAATACATATCATATTTATTCTTACTCGAAAATGTTGTACTAAGGCAGGTAAAGTGGCCTACTAGATCACTTTACCTACCCACATACCAGGTCACTTTACCCGAAACGGACCGCAACGTAAACAACACTTGCTCAAATGTCAAACGCAAATAAATTTTCTTAATTTGCCGCAAATGAATAGTTCACTAATTTACCAAATCAATATAATATGACATTGCTTTTCGTTTTGAGTTATCATAGAATCTTATTACAAGATTTAGACTACTCACCTTAGATGAAAGATAGCGAAAACCACTTTTTTCTTTATAAAAACTTTTCACACGAACTTGACGCGTTGCCATCGTCTACAGTAATACAGCGTCGATGGATGATTTTGTTCCACTCGCCATTGACAGATGACGCTTATTGGTTCATTCTTAAATAGAAGGTGACCACTTTACCCGACTGGGCCACTTTAACAAACTCTCCCCTACTTTATTAACTGTTAACAATAATGATTGTATAACCTTTGTGTATAAACGAGCAAGGAGAAGTGCACCGCATAGTTCGAGACGTGGTAATGTTACGGAACTTACAGGGGCCACCCGGGATTTTGAGCATATTACTTTTATATTTACATCGCCCTTGTTATTGGTACATCGAACATAAATGCACGCGCCATATGCCTGCTCACTAGCATCGCAGAAACCATGAAGCTGGATGTCAACACTATTAGACAACAGTAAATAACGATCAAAGTGAAGTGTTTCAAGCAATGGTAATTATTCGTGATAGGATGACCACGAGGTATGTAAATCTAGTGGAATCGATTCATCCCACGATACACCTGCTTTCCATAATAATTGAATGATTTTTTTTTGCATATACAACAACTGGTCCTAGAAGTCCTAAAGGGTCAAATAATTTAGCGATTTGCGAGAGAATTGTACGTTTTGTATAAGATTTTGATGGGTTTGATAAATTTACTTTATAAAATATTTTATCTTGCTGAGAATTCCAGTGAATGCCTAAAGTCATAATTGTCGCGCCGAGATCGAGGGACATATACGAGCTTTCTGGATTTTCGTGATGATTAGCAGTCAAAGATGATTCATTGGATGCCCATTTTCGAAGACCGAATCCACCCTTTTTTAACATGGTTTGTAATTCGTCACGGATGAATTCAGCCTCTTGGAACGTATTTGCACCCGTTAAAAGGTCGTCAACATAGATGTCGCGTTGTAATATGGATGCTGCACGTGGATGTTCATGACCTTCATCTTCAGCCAATTGACGAAGAGTCCGGATAGCTAGAAATGGCGCGCTAGATGTCCCATAAGTAACGGTTTTGAGTGTATAATGTTCGACTGATGATTGAACATCATTACGATATATTATTTTTTGATATATGGTATCATCTGGATGAACAAGAATTTGCCGATACATTTTCTCGATATCCGCAGTAAGAGCATACAAATGAGAACGAAAACGGATAAGAATAGAAAACAGATCATTTTGCATTTTAGGTCCGACCATTAATACATCGTTTAAAGATACCCCACTGGAAGTTTTGGCGGATCCGTCAAAGACCACACGAATCTTTGTAGTTATGCTGTCTTGTTTTATTACGGCGTGATGAGGAAGATAATAACCGCCCTGAATTTCAGTTGCATTAATACAAGGTGACATGTGATTTAATTTTCGATATTCATTTAAGAATTCAGAATAATTTGTCTTTATATTATTATCTTTCTTAAAGCGATATTCTAGTGAATGAAAACGTTTCAATGCAATTGAGTAAGATTCCCCTAGTGTGTATTTATGTTCGTTGAAAGGTAATTTTACTATGTAGCGGCCTTCGGGTGTGCGTTGAACATTTTGCACATAATGATTCTCGCAAGCTTGATCTTCTACCGATAACGGTTTGCAAGAAGAAATTTCTTCAAGTACCCAAAACCTCGAAAGATTTATTTCTGGGTTATTAGACTGAATTGTAAGGTGACAATGTACTTGATTTGTGGAGGATAAATTATTTATTTCACCTGCAACTATCCATCCGAATTGAGTTTTTTGTAAAATAGCATTAGGATGATTTTTCAACGAAATTTGGCCGACACATAGAAGTTTATAGAACAATTGAACTCCAATCAGAGCATCGATATTAGAGGGTTTATAGAATTCGGGATCAGCTAAAAATATATTTTTAGGTATTTCCAAGTTAGCACGATTAATTGGCATTGAAGTTGTTATTTGAGGGACAATTAAAAACTCGATATTTTTTGGTAATTACTACATTTCGGTTTTACCGTAGCACATGTGGACTGTGTAACGTTTGTTGAAATGTTATCAAGCCCTGTCACAGAAATATTGATCGATTTTCTAGCAAGATTCAAAAAATCTGCAATTGTTTCTGTAATAAAATGTGTTTGTGATCCTGCATCTAGAAAAACCCGACATAATTTTGATTGTCCTTGTTTGTTAACAACTTCAATCATAGCAGTAGCTAATAGAGCTTCAGACACAACTTGAGCTTGTAAAGTAGTGACCGATTATCTTTGCCCCTTAGTAGTGTCTTCATTCGCGTCGAATTTGCAATCATTTTTTTTATCAAAATGCAAGAGTGAATTGTGTTTTTGATTGTATAATCTACAATTTCCAGCGCTACATTGATTCGAGCAATGGCCTGTGCGTAAGCAATCAATACACTATGCTGACTTTTTTGCTATTTCATAACGCTGGGAAGGGGATAGAACTCCAAACTTGTTACAAGACTTTATATAGTGATCTCCATCACAATAGTTACATAATATTTTTGACGTTGTAGCAGAGTATACTTGTCTCGATCGATAATTTGCACGTCCATTCACCGTATTTTTTTTATCACTCGAGTTGGCTTTCAAATTTAATAGGTTGCTTGAATTTTCTAATTGAGCTCTTTTTGTCAAAAATGTTTGCATTTGAATCATAGTAGGGTGAGACATGTCATTGCTGAACTGGTCGTTGGATGCTTGCGAATCCTTATGGATCTCGAGAGTCCCCAGTGAACAACGTTTAAATACGGATCTAGGGAACGGATACAGTGACCTAATGAAAATCATCAATTAACTAATAATTTTTTTGTAATTAAATCTCCATAATTATGTTACTTGCCTCAGCTAGCCCGTAATTACTTTACCACTTTCCTTATTCCCTGTAATAAATTTACCTTTAAGCTCTTTGTTAATTTTATACCCTTAATTGCATTATAATTGTTTGTTATTTCTCGTAGTGGTACTTAAGGATATTCATGTTTATTACCATTAAATGTGAAAGGTTTAAATACTCGGATGATTATAAGAAGAGCTTCAGAATACCGCCACTGATGAAGAGGATAACTTGTCCTCGAAATACCGGTATCTGGTTAAAAAGATTAATAATAAATAGCGCTTTTAAAGGAAATTTTATAATTTTTTTATTTTTTTTTATTTTTTTTCAGTATCGTCCCATTTGTTACGTGTAATTTCATCAAATTTTTCACGAATAATTACAATTAAAATAGAATCCCATGAGTCTATGGGTTCTTTCATAACCTTGAGAGCTCGAAGATATTTTTGAATATTATTGAGAAGTAGCCTAACTGGAGACTTTTCAGACAAGGGTGAAAGATTTAACAAGGCTTTAATATGAGCTTCTCGTATGATTTTTTTATCATCATATCTTTCTTTTAAAAGATTCCACGCTTCTTCGTAATTTTCAGCAGATGACGTTAAGGAATCTATGACTTCTGCTGCTTCACCAGATAAACATCCTTAAAGATAATGTAGCTTCTGAATTTTCGGAATACGACTCTCATCATGAACGAGTGAGGTAAACAAATCACAAAATCCTAACCATGCGTCATAAGAGCCACTGAACTTGGGTAAATTTATCTTCGGCAAAGTGCCATGACTATTAAAATTACACTCATTTGAAGAATTTGATTGTTCAACTTCATTCCCAATGAGCCTATTCTCTTGAAAAGTGGATAGATGGTTATTAAAGTTTCGAGAAGACAAAAGGTTCGTAGCGATTGTATATGTTTCAAAATACGTTTCTTCAAATTCTGTTCTATAATTAGCACATTCTTCAAGAACATCAGTGATCAGTTCTAATTCTGACATAACACTTTCGAATGATTCGCGAACCTGATCAATTTCTTTAAAACGTTTTTCAAGGGTTGGAAAATCGCGCGTTGGATCAAATTTTTGTAAAAAATGACTATAAGTAGTTAATGATCGCTTGGCATTTGCACGCTTTATTTTCAAGTGTTTAATTTGATTTTCCATTTTTATATATTTGTTTTTGTTGAATGTAATTTGAACCTAAGCAACACGATATTAAATTTTATATGGGATAAATGTCAGAAATGTAGGAGGTCCAATGACTTACTTGTTGTAGTTGATAGCTTCCGTCCTTAATAAAATGTTGCGCTTAGATGGACCGTAAACGATTGTGATGTAGTCCTTGATATCGGATTCCACTGAGCGGTTGCAGTTGATTAGCCACTGATGATCTGCACAACTGTAATGATGTGTCCACTGACGACAATTAAAGCTGACGATAATACAATACGAGACACGATAGATGACGACGATTTTTGATTTCGATTCGTTCAACTGTGATGACGTGATGTTTCGACACGATAGATGATGGCGACTTTCAATTCGTCCAACGGTGGTGATGCGATGCTTCGACACGATAGATGATGGTGACTTTCGATTACGGTTAGTCTTTCGACACGATAGTTGCGATTGCAGCTGCTCCACTACGATTTCACTAAAGGGATTTTTCACGGTTTTGCCTAATCCGGCTCGACGGACCAATGTTTTGACCACGATTGGTTTATCGCGGATAAATGTGGAATAAAACTATTTTCCGCTCGACACAAAAGACAACTAAGCAATTTGTTTTATCTCTTTATTTTACACGCGTACATCACACACTGACCTTCTTAACTAGAATCCTTGAGTTTATATAGGATATTGCTATACAAAAATTTCTGAGAATACAGAGAATGGAGTGTTTCGACGGATTTTCAACACGACGGAATATAATGAGCATCATAGAAGGATTAGGATTTACAATAGGGACAGGGAATATACATTTTATGGGCTACACATTTTATGGTTGGCTACGCATTTTATGATCGGCTACGGGATAAATTTTACAATTGTCGAGGATAATAAAATAGAATGAAATTAGGATAATTTTTACAGATGTGGAATTTTAGCAACTTAGATGTAGAGTGTTATAATTGCGTCATTAAGGATTTTCCCGAGTGGAAAATTTACAAATTGTTTTCAAATGAAATTGTTTTACATATTACGATATATCTTAAATGCTACAACTATTGGTATTAAACAAAAATAGTTTTAAAATTTTTAATCAGCGGATGAACTTTAAGCGTTTCCATTTTGCGAGTTTTCTTAATTTTACACAGAATTTCACTTTACACTCGGAAATTATCCACCTCTATCGAATATCCACCTCTATCGAATATGAATGTTCGACTAATTTGGCTTGCATATTTCCATCCTGCAATAAAATATGTGTACCAGGGTGGTTTGCAAATACCATCACTATATAATAGAAGTAAATTAATCAATATCTAACTATGTTACATATATGTGACGCAATAGACCAACATAGTATCGTCTTCAATGCCCAAATACTTTTCAACACAAAATTTAATTATGTCACATATTTATTTCGCACATTTCAGCGATTAGACAAAATTGCTAAAAAGAAAGAGCAATACATTTGCGAGCCATCCTATGCATTATCACAATGGATACATCATTTTGCCAAAGATAATGTAAACATACTATTTAACTCCTGATATACATGGTTCTTCTAACGATGCATTTGTTGCGCGTGCTGCTGATTTCATAGAATATTGTTATGCGAATATAAAAACGCGTCTATTTTACAATTTGCGTTAGGAGAAAGGTATCAGGATTACATAAAGGTAAATTACAATTATTTTAATAGATGAAAGGAAGCAAAAACTTTTATGAGAATAACATATGGGAAAGGGGTTTTAAGGGTTGATCTTGTATAAAAGACAGTATATATATATATATATATATATATATATATATATATATATATATATATATATATATATATATATATATATATATAATGTATGTATATATACTCGTATATATGGATATATATATATATATATATATATATATATATATATATATATATATATATATATATATATATACATATGTATATAATAAATGTATGAACATATATTGTATATATATACACACACACACACACATATATATATATATATATATATATATATATATATGTATATATAGATATATAGATATATATATATATATATATATATATATATATATATATATATATATATATATATACACTCGCGCTCAAAATTAAGTATACGGTTACCATTTTCCAATAAAATTAGTTATAAATCGAGCTTAAATAGTAAATTGAAGACATTTTGATATTTATTTTGATATTAAGCTGCTTTATTATATATTCATAGTCAATTCAACGGTTTTAAAAATTCATGTTATATAAGAAAAAAAACAACGTCTTAAAACAAATATCAGTTCATATAAAAAAAATTTAAATAAAAAAATATTGTTTTAACATTAAAATTCAGTCAAAAAAAATATTTTTTTTTCTTAAATTCAGTACTTTGTGGCGCCCCCTTTCCTGTTTATCACCGCCTCCAATCTTTTCGGCATACTTTCCCCCAAATTTTTCAGTTTTTGTCGGTCTATTTTGTCCCATTCGTTTTTAAGCTCCGGAAAGAAACTTTGTAAATTTAGTCTTTTACTTCTAGGCACATTGGTATCCAAAATTGTCCAAAGATGTTCTATGGGGTTTAAATCAGGAGACTGGGGCGGCCATTCAAGTTTTTCGATGTTTTCTTCTAGAAAATATTGGTTTGCAACACGTGAGGTGTGCTTAGGGTCATTGTCTTGCTGGAAAATAAACTCCCTAATTCCAATTTTCTTAGCAGAAGATTTTAAATTTTCTTTTAAAATTTGAACATAGTCTACCCCAGTCATCCTCCCCTTGACGTGAAACAAATTTCCTATTCCAGCCCAGCTAAAGCATCCCCATACCATAATTGAGCCACCTCCATGCTTCACTGTGTGCTGGAGAAATCGGTCCTCTAGACCTTCATCTGCCTTTCTCCACACTTTTTTCCGTTTCTTTTTGCCAATCAATTCAAATTTGCTTTCATCTGACCAAATGACCTTCTTCCAAAACTCCAGAGGCATGGACACATACTTTTTTGCAAAAGCTAAGCGCTTTATTTTTCTTGGTGATCAGTGGTTTTTTCTTGGCCAAATAGTTTTTTAATCCAGCCTTATTCAAGCGCCGCCGTTTTATTGTGGACGTAGAAACATTCAAGTCTAGTGCATCCTTAATATCTGCTGCGGTTACTGATGGATTTTTAACAGCTTCTCGTACAATTCGAGCATCTTCTTTAGGTGTTGTTGAACTTTTTCCGCCCTGCCCTGATCGTTGCTTAACTGAATACAATGCAATAAATATGTCAAAAATTTTTTTTGCACCCATTTTCGATATATTATACTTCTCTGCCAACTCACGATACGACATACCATTTTGCCGGTCGGTTACGATTGCCGCTCTTACTAGTTCTGTTTTATGGAACATTTTTTTTGCACCACCCTGTATAAAGCAATACAAATCACAATTACAAAGCTTAAAATATAATATTTTTATATAAAATTTGTTCACAATACAAAAACACAGCTTTTATATTAAGAAATTATTAAAAAACTCCAATTAGTTTTGAATAAGATGTGCACAATTTACCCGTATACTTAATTGTGAACGCTTACACAAAAGTAATTTTAAATAAATACGAATATATAGCAAGTGTACGGCGCCGTATACTTAATGGTCCTTGGTCCAGGAACGCGTGAATTCGCTGGCAGGCTAGCATCTGCAGTTTCATGAGGTAGATTCTTTCTCCTGGCAGTTCCACTACAAATTGTTTCCTCACATACACGTCTTGTAGGGTGACTAAACACCAATCCCAGAACAAAAATGCTTGAAAGTGCAGGCACGATGGCTGAAGGTCTCTTGTTCCCTAGCACTTACCGCTCCTACCCCCTGCACGCTATCAAAAATTTACCTCGTCCTCGACGAGAAACTTGTAATGCAATAAAGAAAGTTGGACATCCATCCCCCAGTATCCCTCCTAACCTGTCTTCAGGTCCAGATGGTGAAGTCCACACGCAAGTGCCCTCCATTCCTAGTGAGTGCACCTACTACAAACAGAAAAAGGATAACCCATGGCTGTATTAGCGGAGTTTCCTCGCTACGATACTGTCTGAAATCTTGGAGGAAGAAGACCGAAGGTTTCCTCTTTAACAATTCATCTTTATTTTCCTATAAGCAATAGGAATTGTAATGAATCGGCCCTACGCCACTGCCGACTAATAACATGCACATTGCTACCATATGGCTTCCTATCTACGTCAGTTTTGACAACTTCCCATCCTACGTCAGTTTTTTCTGGGAATGTCAAACGCGCAGTCGAGCAAAAAAAGTCGGAATCTCAACCGGGGGCGAGTGCTCCGTGTGGTTTACAATTCAGTGCGCGATTTGGTACAATAAATAGTGCCGTGACATTTACATTGTTTCTACCTGCTCTGCGTAACCTGCTAATTTACTAGTTTAGGTATTAATTTGATACTTATTGAAGAAATCTGCTGTTCAATCGTGATCCTTCTAATTTATGATCTTATTAACAAATTAGAATTTTTAACTTTAAGAATTTTGGCCATCGCCAAATGAATGTAAACATGGTAAGAACAGTATTTTTTAAAATAAATGCATTGCAAAAACACTTTTGTAACTATTTTTTTTTATACTCAATTTCACTCTCACTATCCTGAAGAATTCTTTGTTTTGCTTTGCCTGTCTTTGATTTTTTTGGCTTATTTTATTCATTTATATTTTATTAAAAGCCCCACTCGTACTGGATTTTGGATTGTCTGTATCATCTTTTCCAGGAGTTTGTGTTAAAATTTTCGTTTTCCCTGGCATACGGCCACGCCTTGTAGTTTTCCTGGGTGCAGCTTTTGGGTACGGTCTTATCGTTTCCAGAGTAACAAGTGAGAGCTTTTGACAAGCTGTTGCTTCTCGAGTACCATCAGCGATATTTTGGTCGCTTGGACTTTTAATCTGAGCTAAGGCTGAGAACTGTTGGTGAGTATACGGGACTGAAGCATCATCAATTTTATCGTGGCCAGTTAAAGCTGATTCATTTATGACAGAAACCTCCGCAGGATGTGGTGAAGTAAAGTCCTTTACTATATTTTTCTCATGGATCGTTAATAAGCTAGCAATCGCTGAGTTTCGCAAATGATTAGCTTCAGTTTGAAGTTTAGTAATAGAAGTTTCAGTGTCATCACAGGATGCTTGCTCAAGAGAAACTTGACGAAGGCTACCAGTGGAGGGAGTGAGCTGAATCTGATGATTTTGATGTGAAGCAGGGTATTCAGGGAGCATCTCTTTGTCATTCGAGAAACCTCTGTCTGTGACAGCTGAGCACATGAAGTCTTCTTCGCTGAATATAGCGGGGTTAAATGGATGGATGCCGGAACTTCTGGATCCACTTCGGATGTTTGATTGGCTGAAAGCTTGTGACATCATCGCTTTTATAAATCCAGGAATGTTGTAAATTGTTACAGTGTTTCTGGGATTCGACAGCATCCAGTTGTTCATCACACTGTTGTATCTAGATTTGAACGAAGACTGAATAGCTACGTCCAGTGGTTGTAGTTTTTGACTGCAGTGCGGAGGAAGTGTTAATAATGTCATACCATTGTATTTTGCAAATTTGACTACATTCACGCTAACATGACTCTCGTGATTATCAAGAATTAGCAGAACTGGCTTTTCTTTTGATGCACGGGAGTACTTTTTAAAATGTTCCATAAATTTTAAGAAACTTTTCGTAGTCATCCATCCAGTGGAGTATGCATCACCATCTGAACCTTCTGGCCCCTCTGACACAAAATCTTGTCGATATTTCACTCAAGGAAAAATGAAAAACGGAGGAATAACATTACCGATTGCATTAACTGCAGAACAGAGTGTCACAAGAGTTCCCCTTTCAGCAGAAGGAACCTGTCCTACTTGTTTCGACTTTTTACTGGCTAGCACCTTAGGGCAGTCTTGCACAGGTGTGCATCCAGTTTCGCCGCAATTATAAATATTTTGTGGTTCAAGTTTGTACTTTTCTCTTACAGATCTTAAATTTTCAAAAAAATCAGCAACGTTTTTCTTATTAAAAATGGTTGCTCTTGACAAGCTAGTGGCTTCAGGTTTCCGTATTTGTATGATTTCTAAATTTCTTTGCAGAAATCCACGAAACCAGTCTTTTCCAGCAGATTTATTTTTGAGCCAACTATCTGGCACTATTTTTGTATTTGATGAAGCAAACTCAAAAGCCGATTTCGTCGCCTCCACCCGAGACAGGCCATGGTTCATTTTACTGCATTTTAGTAAATATTCCACTAAAATTTTTTCCTCTGCAATTGTGAAAACCTGGGAAGCTTTGTATTGACCCTTTTCATCGAACAGTTGTAGCTTTTCATCGTTTTTGCAATAGCGTCGTAAAGTGGTCCTGCCAACTCCAAACTTCGCCACTGTTTTCCTAAGAGAATTCCCAGATTTCACTTCACGAATAGCGTTTTTTAATTCTTGGATGTTTACTTTTTTGCGAGTAAAACCAACTTTTGGTTTGTAATTGAATGGCATGACGCTGGCACCTGAAAGCAATAAGAAAATATTTGTATGTATTGCACATATACATGAGGGACACTTAAACCATTGATCATGTCTCCCTAATGCATTATGGATCAAATCTCCCTGAACATACCTCTTCACGTTGTCGCCTGTTTGAGAAAACTGTTTGACTTTGTAGATTAAAATACACTTATTTCTTACATCTACACTTTTTCACGTATTTACTTTATTAGACAGTAATTGCGGCCCTGTAGATAAGGCTATTTAATGTAAAAACACACAAAAATATTATTTTTCACTCGTGAATACCAAAAACGTGTTTGTCTCTATCACTGTCAACTCAGGATGGTAGCAGCTGATGTCGTGCCACCCATATGATGAAGAATGAACCGGCATGTTGTGACATGTAGCAGAATATGATGGCGCGAATTTTGACATGATTCAAGCGTTATAGAGCATCACTCCCACCTGGGCAAATCTCCCGGATATCCCCTACTGCATATACTGTTAATCTCCGTCCTTTTGGCAAGATGATAAAATGCTCGGGTAAAAAATGATTTCGAATACAGGCGGCTGATTTTTGAAATTTTGAAATTTGGTAATCCTAATGTATTTTTCCATAAAATATAATCTGCTTTATTTTTGGGAAATCTGAAATAAAAATTATTTAAATTGTTTAATAGTGCCCCCACAAGTCAACTTTTCTTACTGCATTGTTGTACTTGGAGCACGAGCCAAGATGGCTACGTCGATTTGTAAACAACAATGATATGCAACTGAAAACTTTGTTTTTTTAATGAAATATTTAACGGAGGGGACGAAAATCGTAGCATATGCACTTTGGACTACTCACTTGTGAAAAAAAACACCAACAGATGCATGCTTTTGGTTATTTCCGCACGAAGGATCTACACACTTCATTTCGCTTTTCTTAATGAATTGTCTAAAGTCACTGCAAAAAGAATAATAAACTACACTTCTCGCACGATTTTATGTACTTGACAATGAATCGCATACTCCAGACATGTTTAGTTTATAGGGAAATCACTGAATTCCGTTCGCGAAGGAAAAAGCATCCAACTAAGCTGAACTTTGACATAACGACACGAGAGAGAATACAAGAGAGCTAACTCATACCAGTTTGACGGACCGATACGTAAAGTGGCTCTCAAAACTCCCCATATATCGCCTCAGAGACTTCCAGCAAACTTTTCACATTATTTGAAATCACTTCCGATTCAATAACTGCCCGACGGAGGGAACTTAAGCTTCGGCCATAACACGAAGGAACTTGTGCACAAAGGAAACCGTTGCTTGACCTACTAACCGACTGACCAGTAGGCAAAGTAAACATAGTGAGCGTTATATTACCGAAGTCGGGAACGTCTTATGGAATACACTTCCTCGCATAACCCGTCAGTTCCGTCACCACTCGCGAAATATACGACAAACGAAAATGGTGCCACCGCGAACTCGAACGTAAACAATGCGATGTGAAATAACAAATGCAATTCAATCGTCTACCATGCAGAACAAACTTTGGCGGAAAAAGGAAAGCTGCGCAAAAATAAGCAACGACTGGAAAGTGGGATTTCGAATTATGTGAATTATGCGAGAAAGACCGGATTGTATGAAAGGACAAAGTGCCCAGCCACACCCGTTTAGTGAATAAAGCATACGTACTACAGGATTTGGCGGGCTCATGTGCATTAATTGGTTGTCGAAGCGACAAGGAAGTGATCAGGGTTGAATTAATTGATTTGTAGTCGAAGCGACAACGGAGTGCTAGTTTAAAGGGTTTATCATAAAGGAGTAGGATAAATCAACATTCATTATAATCTTGCTAAGCCTTTTTCAAATGCCTAACTATCTGGGGCGAGTTTCGTTGGGCGTAGCACCAATATACCCACTTGTATATCTCCGGTGCGTACGCGAATCCACTCGATTAACCTGAAATACCTAAAAGCTCCACTCTAGAGCTTCCCTAGTGAAACGCACGAACACCTAATTAAATACATATATGAGTTCTTCAGAATACATTGTTATCTTGGTTTTTGATGATTTTGCGTGCCTCCCGTTTACGGCGCTGCTCTGCCTTAAACTCCAACTTCAGCGTATTATTTTGCCTTTTGAACGACTCCCGCGCCGCTTTGGTTACAGCGAGACGTACCAATCGGCGCAAGTTACTGCTCTTGCGGCGATATTCCGATATGCGCCCACCTCTTTGCTGCTTTTCTTGCGGCTCGACCACAGACGTATCGAGCGGCTTGGTCAAGCGTGACCGGTATTCCTGGATAGTGATTGGCTTCGGATCCGCTCTGGGTGTCGCAGAGATTGCTTCCTCGAGCGATAGACGGGGTTGAGATGTCGTCACAGGCCGCCGGTGGTTAGTCATTGGATGACCAGTCGCCGGTCACGTACAAGGGTTATTCAACATGTACTTAGCCTCACCGCCCGATGGCGCTGCTATTACAAAAGAGTTTTACCATCGCGCAGTACATTCTTTTAGTAGCCTACTGTCAAAGTTTCAGTCAATTTCCTTCATTAGTTTTGTTTTGATAGCCTTTGGAAGCGAGCGTGTCGCTCGGTTGTAAAAAATGGAAAAAGAACAATATCGTTCAGTGATTAGATTCTTGTTTTTAGAAGGGAAAACGCGCAGCGAAATCAAAGATCGCTTGGATGCTGTGTACGGTGACTCTTCTCCTTCGATGGCGACCGTCAAGAATTGGTTCAACGAGTTTGTTCGTGGCCGCACGTCGGTTTTTGATGAGGCACGCCCAGGTGCCCCGAAAACGGCTGCTACGGAGGAAAACGTTAAAAAAATCCACGATCTCGTGTTGACAGACTGCCGATTGAAGTTTCGCGAGATAGCTGAGACTGTGGGCATCGCAGAAGGAACGGTGCATCATATTCTACACGAAGAACTGGGCATGAAAAAGCTGTCGGCGCGGTGGGTACCGCGTTTGCTCACGGGAAAACAAACGCAATCGTGAGACCACATCGGTGACGTGTTTGGCGCTGTTTCAGCGCAATCCGGAAGAGTTCTTGCGTCGTTTCGTGACCGTCGGCGAAACATGGATTCACTGCTACACACGAGAGACCAAGGAACAGTCGCAAGTGGACTTCACCCGGCGAACGTGCTCCGAAGAGGGCGTAGACTGTTCGATCGGCCGGAAAGGTGATGGCCACCGTTTTCTGGGATTCACAAGGTCTGATCCACATCGATTACCTCGAGAAGGGTAAATCAATCACGGGGCGCTACTATGCAGATTTATTGGGCCGGTTTGACGTCGAATTGAAGAAAAAGCGGCCCCACTTGGCGAAGAAAGAAGTGCTGTTCCACCACGACAACGCGCCAGCTCACACCTCCGCCGTCGCCATGACCAAATTGGTCGAATTGTGCTACGAATTGCTGCCCCATCCACCGTACTCTCCAGATTTGGCCACCTGTGACTACCTTTTGTTTCCAGACATGAAAAAATCACTCGCCGGGTTGAAAAAGTTAGAGCATCGCTGGGCCAAGTGTATCGAGCCTGAAGGAGATTATGTGGAAAAATAAATTGCCACCTTTCCAAAATTTTCGTTTTTCTTCTGTAGGCTAAGTACTTGTTGAATGACAGTGCGAGCTGATCGTTTGGTTGCCGGTGGCGATTTGGCCCAAATTGACATGTCCGCACGTTGCGTGGCGCTTGCAAGGTCGCTGCCGATGCGTGTTGGTCGTACAGCTGCCGGCGTTTAAATTGAAATCGCGTTAACTTGCTATTTCCTGGGCAAAATGCCTTAGAAAAACTCTTGCACGGGCAGGAGTCTTGAGCAGGGCAAGTAACGCTGCTTGGATGCGGGCTGGTTGACTAGCTGGCTGATGTGCGTAAGGTTGTCTGTACGTCTGCTTGGACATCAACTGACTGGTTTCGTAAGTTTTCTAAAATTTTGAAGATTTCAATTTGGTTTAAAATTCGTTTCGAAATGATACTTAGTCTGGCAAGTATGATAGCTTCAGAAATGTCTGAAAGATGGTTATTTAAAAGGTCAGTGTTATAGTTAATCTGATTTAAGTATTGCACATGAATCATGAAATAGTGATTTTTTTAAATTTTGTTTTGTGAGTAGTTTAGGTATTTGTTTATTATATCGGTCTGAATATTAATATGGTTGGTAATGTTATCGAATCGTTCCATTGTCAAATGGTTTAACTTTGATTGACTTGCAAGTTGGGATTTCAAAACGGATTGATTCGACATTAGCATCACTATGTGTTTGTTTATTTCAGTTGCGTCATCCGCATCCATGTTTCCAGTGATACCCTTAATTAAGGAACCAAGTTCGTTGATAAGTCCTCGTTTTGTTCGGAATTTAGATTTCAGAGTTTCAAGTTTGTGTGTGAGCTCTTTAATTTGATTTTGGGGATAGCTAAAGTGTCTGCTGTTTCGTGGTATTGGTCGAATCGTGTTATAGAATTCCTGATGTTCTCTATGGTCCTTTCATAACTCTCAAGCCTAATTTTATGAATTCATTTGCTGTAAGTAATTAAGTTGCGAGTCATTCCCAACCGAAGTGGCAGAAGTCCGTGGTTGTTGTTCAGTTCGTGAATCTCAATCTTTTGTCCCTTCAACACCAGCATTGCCCTGAAATTCACGTCTTGCCTTCTCTTCAGATTTATGTAATTTTTGATTTTTAAGGTTTTGTAAAATCATTTTACAAAACCTTACTAAAATCACGTCCTGTCTGTCCGTCCGTCCGTGTGTCACACCACTTGTTCTCGCAAACTACATAAGCTAGAAACTTAAGATTTCGTACGTAGATGCAAAGTGACGCCCTCTCGAAAGTTTCAATGAGATTTTTATAAGGTTTTTGAGGGGGGTCTCCCCATTTGGGCAGTGGGACTTGAAAAAAAATTGCATCGCATGTAGCCAATATGGGTATCAAATGAAAGGTCTTGATAAGAACTTTTCAAAACAGTTCTTAAAATGACAAATTTTGCTTTGAGGGGTGCAGGGGAAGGGGAAACAAGCAATAAAATGTTGGAAAAACACTAAAAAATTCGTACCCTTTGTCGCTGCAAGACTTTGAAAAGAACGATTCGTCGTTTTGCTTTTCATGGCGAAAATTGTTCAAGTTAATCAATTGATCAAAGAGCTTCGAATTGTTAATCGCAACGTTTTCCTCACACAAGAACAACAAACACGCCTCGGTTCAATATCTTTAGGCTGATTTTGTTCGTTTTATGATCCTTGCAATACCTTATCTGACATGTCTTCCGTTTTCGTGACTCTGTAACAGTGCTTGTGGGTGGTCTTTGCTGATTTCCTTTATCTAGATGTTGCTCTTCTTCATACTCGGCCGCGAACTCTTCAGCTAATCTGAATAAAATTTGCTGCCTTGTAATTTCTTCCGCGTCGTTTCTTTATATAAGACCCATGCATTCAATGCGGCTAAGTCCAGTATATTGAAGAAGGCCTGTAAGGGCCATCTCCAAAGCTTAAATTTGGCCGTGTAATTTCTGGGAATTTGGTTGGTAATATCTACACCGAATTTGGTACTATTATAAAATCTAATAGTCTCTGGTGTAAGTGTATCGTTGTCCTCAATTTCTACGGATTTATGCATTGAACTAAGCATTAAGACTTCTTTATTTGTCTTAACTTTGTAAACAGTCAGAGTATAAGTATCTGAACGGTATAATCTCGTAGAGATACGTGCCAAATCGTCATATTTCGGCAATTTTGGCAGTTCCATTTTATTTGCTCGAATTGTTCCAACTACCGTAGTTTTCTTTGTCAACAGTTTATTCGCTAAAGAAACGCTTGTGAAGAAATTATCAATGGTTACATTTGTTCCACAACCTGTATATGGTTCTATTAGTTTTAAAGTGACAAATTCTCCGAGCGAAACTGAAGTGTCTCTCCTCTCATCTTTTCCCAAATATGGAAAGCCGTTTACTTATATATTTGCTTTTTACATCGGATGCTTACCAGAATTTGATCCCCAATTTGTCCGGCTTGTAAATCTACACCTTGTTTTTGTTGGCAACAATTACTCATCGATGGTAATGTAAGGTCCTGGTTTACAGCAGTTCTGGCTGTTCTCGATGAATTCGCACCAAACTTCAGAGATCAAAACATCGGTCTCTAAGCGTTGACTTCGTTGTTCGTTGGTTTTTGTCGTCGAACCGAATAAACCTCATCATCTCGGTGAAATTATTTTTGCTCGTGGTGTTTGAGAAAAATGCTGGACCCAACTTTTTGTTCCATAAAAGTGCAGTTTCAACTACTACGTTTTCATTTTCACTGTTAGAACATTCTAAAATTCGCCAACTCTTTCGTCGGTTACGACTGAGCGAAATTCTTTTCGTTCTCATCAGTAGTCGAGTGGCTCCAAAAAGGGCAAAATCATTTTCTGCACAGGCATCTTCAATATCAGATATTCTTCGATAATCTTCTGATCAGTCCTCAACAATATCATTTATTTTGCCAACAACGCATTCACATTTCTCAGATGTTTCGACATTTTGATGTGCTATATGAATAAAAGCTAAAAAATAGAAATGAAAAGCCAAAAGGACTAAAAGGATAAAGAGTGTAACTTACTACTATTGTTGCAAACGTTTTTTTTTTCTTTCAAAATAACACTTGCAAGACTATTCACCATATAAGGAAGCAAGGAAACTTCAAGAACAAATATAAAAACCAATAAAATATTGACGAATGTGTTTTCTCTAACACTTTTGAATATGATGTTCGCTGCTTGGATTCTAAACTTTGGGTGATTGGTGTTCATAGGAAAATTCCCATTCATCTCCTTTGATGTTGTTTTATTTTATTTACAAACTGAACTAATAAAGCGATGCTTAAACATACAGAATTTGGAATGGAAGTCAGGCAGATAAAGAACAAGCGAGCGAGTACAATTTGTAAACATTTGACGATGTCGTAAAACAGCTTCTGAAAGGCACTTCTCACCAATAATCAGCCGCATATGCATAACATCTTGTTTATGATGGCTTGATAATTCCGTAATCGAATTTTTGAGAAAAAAATTCTTGTAAATAATCACCATTTACAATGAATCCTTTTATAGGAATACTTTGATCTTGATCTTGAATCGTGGTAGATAACACAAACTACAAAATTTCCTAATTAAATAAAGAATGAACAACAAAATAACTTTTGAAAAATAAATTATGCTTTTGTTGACTCGTGGGCCTTTCCACGGGCTTCGAGATGTCCTGGTACAATACCAGGCCTTTCTGCAGAATTATATAATCCTGGTCCAATACCAGGAGCAACTTGATAAAGCACTAAAATCTTGCAGCACTAAATCTTGGATCACTGCCAAGACTTAACACTTCACTCCGTGTTCCGATTATCTAGTGTTGGTAAATTCTGGTTCAATAGCAGAATCTAGATTCTAACACAAAATATTCAAAGATTTAAGTTCTGGTCCAATACCAGAACTTGAAATGCTCAGTTATTTAATCAAAAACGCTCCGCTGCGAGACTAATTAACAGAATGAGTTATTTACATTAATTTCATGCTTATTTATCGTTATTTTTTTGTCTATGATGCATGAGAACTAAATTCGCCATGGTAGGAATAGTGCTAATATACAATGCTCATCGGATTTCCATGAAAATAATCGTATTCTTTTTCGTACCCATCAGATTAAAATTTAGCAAGAGCGTAGAGTTTAGGATGTAGGATAATATCAAGAATACGCTAGTTAAACTTATTCGTATTTTATTAACAAGAAAGTATAACATTTACTCGTTTATGCCTAATTTCAGAAACATTGGGATGAATGCGTGTGCGCGTGATGCCGACCGACGAGAGAAAGCCAAGAGCGCCTAGAAACAAATGACAAGTAAAAGTGATTTTTTCTTCTCTGATATTTGAACTTGTCTCGATCTAAACCGCTACAATATTCCTCCCTGTGTAACTGCTACTTGATGAGGAGTAGTCACGTCCGAAAACAGACGTTTTTCTTCGTTTGTTTCTTACCGTATGTTGTTACTGGCCGTGGAGTTGATGAATGCTGTTCACTCTCTGGTAATGTGACTTCTATTTTCTGCTCTGGATTGATGATGAACGCTGGCTTGAGTTCTTTGGGTGATACTGTCGTTTGCTTTTCCCTTACTTGAATCCTGAAGACAACGTCGGAAATTCTTTCGATAATTTCATGGTGTCCAGTGTATGGGCGGAATTAGTGGCCTCTACCGAGTCGATTCAGAGTAAAACATGAGTGCATGTACTTATCAGTGACGTGCTGAGTGAAAATTCTTGATAGGCAAGCAATGCGAGTGAAATAAATATTTATAGACTGAATATAAGAGTGAATACAGCCTCGAAAACATTTAATTCAATCGGCTTTGCGCCTCATGGAAGAAATTATACAAGTGAGCAAAATAATATTTGCGCATGGATTTATAATACATATACAAATAAACTGATAACTTAAGCCGATCCATCGAAAAATAAACTACAAATATACTTCAATTATGTGTTTTTTGTCTTGAGACTGTCGAGTTCTTAAAAATGTATACAAACGTTCCAATGTTAAAAATGACCTCTCTGCGGTTGGTATTGTTACCGGAATTGTAGCTATCAATTTCGCTAAAGTGCATATTTGTTGAAAGCCATTCGCGTTTGCACCTTTGAATTCATCATGATTTTTTAAATGGTTATTATCGGAAAACTCTCCATAATATTCTATAAGTGAAAGGAAACTCTTTCCTGGAAAATTTTGTTTATGTGAGGAAATAGCTAGGTTCGAGCGATTCCAAAAATAATAGGTGTCTGAAATGCTGAAATCTTTGACGAATTTGTTGAAGAACAATGTCTATAATATCTCTGAAGATCCTTCGAAGGTTTTTTAAGGGGCTTAGTGCATTTCTACTTTTTTAACTTGGTGGCTGATACTCTGATGTCGTTGCTAAATAAAAATCATCAAATTTATGAGAAAAGGCATTTTCAAGCCAGTTTTCAAATTCTTTAATTTTTTGACTAGCATACGCAATATATACTATTTTACATTGAATAATATTGAATAAGATATCAGTTCTTGAAAAAATTTCGGTAAAAATTAAAAGATGAAGTTGAAAATCCGACTCGCAAAATTTAACAGAATAAATATCGGACAAATTTAAAGAATCGCCATCCCAATGAGTCGAGTCGTTTAAATTGTATTGAAACCTCGGCTATTTCATTTTTGTTTTCAAAAATAATATTTATTACCCGCGAAGGATAGTGCTACCGTGTGCTAGAAATTGAAGGTAAACGACGTTTGACTATTCTCGCTAAAAGGTTTGATCTTTTGGTGGAGTTATTAAAAAATGCTGCTATTTTGTTTATGTGTGCAAAAAATATTTTTATTTCTGGCGTGGATTCGACAGCTTTAGATAAAACAAGATTTAATGAATGCGCATAGCATGGAACAAATAGTGCTGATTTATGCTTTTTCCGAATCAAAGTTTGAAAGCCTCGAATTTGTGAGCTCATAACTGCAGCACCATCGTAACATTGTGCAACTAATTTATTTTCAATATTAAAATTGTTCACCCGTTGTAAAATTAAGGAAGTAAGCACTGCAGCTGTGCGACTATCTCTGACGTCTCGAAATTCAATGAATCTCTCTTTGATTCCGTCAATTGAAGTATATCTTAATATGATCGATAATTGCTCACGGTGGCTAATATCCGGAGTTTCGTCGACCATAATTGCAACGAATGTACTCTAAATGAAGTTTTCGCGTCAAATTTTTCGTCTTAAATTTTAAATTTAATTTATGTTTCGGCCGGTCGGAATCAACAATTTCTTTTTTCTTCGCGGAAGAAAGGGAAAATCTGTCGCGCAACAAAAATCTGTCGCGCAACGAAATTGCGACATCATACGAAAGGAAAACTTACCAATTCTTATTTTAGAAACGCCACTTAAATCAGCACTACACAACGCGAGTTAAGTAAATCAATCTATCCACGGTTGAATAGTTGAAAACTAGGTAATCTGTAAACAATCACACGAGCTCTCTCGGAAGATTTCTTTTCGAATGCAAAACAATCACAATTTCAGTTCTAATGGAAAAAAAAATTCATGCTCCAAGCTTCCCTAATTTTCTTTTTAATAATTTCCCTCATTTAAAATAAGATATATTTACACTCAGAAAGCCCAAAGAAAAGCTTAAGCATCTCGAATCCTATATTCCCTGCAATATATTTCTAGTAGAGAACCTGAAATGTATATGTCATGCACAAATGCTGCAAGCTACATTTAACAAAGGAAGAAAGAATCAACTTCAAAAGCGCTTCTAACTTGGCTTGCCATGCCCATAAATAAATCAATCCAAAAAGAAAACAAAAAATCGGCAAATGTACAAATGCATGCATCAAAGAAACATGTGTCTTTGAATGTTATTCTCTGTTTGCAAAATTGTTTACCTAAACATGTATCGAAGAAAAGCATTTGTTATGCAAAGGCAGTAGTTTTTGTAATAACGTTTACTTGCATTATATTAAAGCACACACTAATAATATACACTTTGGTTCGCAGTTCGATGCTTCGTGTGTGTCTCTGTTCTCTCAATTGCTATCTTAACTCGAATGCCTGGTGGTGAACACAAAAACTATCTGTCATATGGGAAACGCTACACTGACATTCCCACTGTCACGATAACGCTTTGCAGGAGGATATTTTCTGACAGCCGTATGAGGTCGTGCTACGACCGGTTCCCATGTAATTGTTTTTCTTTTTTCGGGTGTAGAAACTATTCGCTTCGTTACGGAGTCTGACGGAGCATTGGTTTGCTGAGTAGTGGCGACGGTAATGAAGGTTGGCTTCAGTCGTTCTGTGGAGACGTTGATTTGTATACCTTCGATGTCAATCGTAAACAGTACATCTGAAATTCGTTTGATCACGTTGTGTGGTCCTGAATACGGTTGACATAGCGATTTCCTTACGGCGTCAACTCTTAAGAAGACGTGTGTACATGAATTTAATTGATGATGTACGAAGGTCGTTCGATCATTGCGGTAGATAATTGGAGCAGGTCGCAATTCACGCATCTGCTGTTTTAACATGGATCCAAAAGCTTGTGGATCGAACAGATTGTCATCGCACACAAAGAATTCTCCAGGAAGTGTTAAAGTTGTTCCGTAAACGAGCTCCGCGCAACTTGCGCCTAGATCTTCCTTGTATGAGTTTCGGAGTCCTAGGAGAACGGTCGGCAGGATGTGAGGCCAGTTGGAATTCTGCTCATGGCACACGATGGCGGCTTTCAATGTGCGATGCCATCGCTCTACCAATCCATTTGATGCTGGGTGATACGGCGATGTTCGCGTACGTTTACATCGCATAAGTTTGGAAAGAGAAGAGAAAAGCGCGGACTCAAATTGAGTTTCTTGGTCAGTTGTGATTATGTGCGGCGCCCCAAATCTCGATACCCAGTTAGTGTAAAATGCACATGCGACAGTTTCAGCTGTTTGGTCGCAAACAGGAACTGCTTCTGGCCAGCGTGTAAATCGGTCAACCATCGTTATGCAGTAGTGATAACCGTTGGCTGTTATCAGTGGTCCGATGATATCAAGGTGCACTTGCTGGAATCGTTTGTCCGGTATCGAAAACTGCTGGATATCGTTTCTTGTATACCTTCCAGTCTTTGTTCTTTGACATTGTATACAAGTGCGTGTGTACGCTCGAATATCTTTCTTCATGTCAGGCCAAACAAACTTTCTTTGTACAGCACGAATCATCGTGCGGGCTCCAGGGTGTGAGTATCTGTGGAAGGTGTTCATAACTTGATTACGTAGAGTTGATGGTACGTATGGCCGAATATTGTTCGTCGTCGTTTCACAATATAAACATCCATATTCCTCTATAGGTAGTCGATGCAGCTTAAGTGATGAATTGTTCCTGAGAGAAATGATTGAAGTGCAGTGTCGTTACGTTGTTCATCTATCAGCTCGTGGGTGATCAATGAAGATGGAAGGCAGATCGCTTCGATTCTTGATAGCGTATCTGCTATAATTCCTCCCCATTAATGTGGACGATTCGGGTACAAAATTCCGATATAAAACTGAAGGTCCTAATTTTTCTCGGCGAAGATTTTTCTGTTTCTTGACTGAACTCATATATAAACGGTTTGTGGTCTGTTTTGATAACAAACTGGGTGTCTTCGAGCCAGTGTCGAAAGTGTTTTAAACTCCTGTAACCAGCCGACAGCTCTCGGTCGTAAACGCTATACTTTGGTTCAGCGGGATTTAGTTTTCGTTGAAAGTAAGCTCATGGTAGCCAACTACCATTTACTTTTTGCTCTAATACTGATCCGATTGCAACATCAGATTCGTCGGTGACAAGTTGTACTGGCATCGATGGAAAAAAAAAAGTACTAGCAATGTCTCCTTCGCAAGGCATTCCTTACAATCGTTAAAGGCTTTTATGGTTTCGGGTGACCATTGAATAACGTCGCCTTTTTTACATTCCGGAGATATTGGTGGAGCGGTGCTTGTAGGTTGGCAGCATTACGGATGAGATTCTTGTAAAAATTTAACATGCCCAGAGAACGGCGTAGTTGTTTGACTGTTGTTGGTAATTGAAAATCACGTATAGCTTGAACTCGCGAATCAGGTGGCGAAATGCCATGTTTATTTATTTTGTGTCCCAGGCACTCAATTTCTTCGGCGCTAAAGACACATTTTGCAACGTTGATTATCACTCCGTAAGTTTTTAATCGTTCAAATATGATACGAAGATGGTCCATATGTTTTTCGATTGAGTTAAATGATACAAGAATGTCATCCAGATAACAGACACAAGAGTCCAATCCGCGCAACACTTCGTCAACAAACCGTTGAAAGGTTTGGGCGGCATTCCGGAGGCCAAAGGTCATTACCGTAAATTCAAATAGGCCAAACGGTGTTGTCACTGCTGTCTTTGGGACATCCTCATCCGCAAATGGGATCTGATAGTATGCTCGAAGCAAGTCTATTTTAGAGAATATATTAGTACATTCACCTGTGAGATCTGATGTAATATCCTGAATGTGTCGCATGGGATAGCGATCGGCTATGGTAATCGCGTTTAGCTTACGATAATTTCCGCATGGGCGCCAGCAACCTTCCTTCTTGGGCACAAGATGCAAAGGGCTAGCTAGTTCTTATCCATCATGTACTGAAACTCTGTTTTAGCTATTTTAGCTTGTCTGGTGGCTACCGGGGGACCAGTAGTGATGATATGGCGTCGTACTGAGTGCTGTGTAGTGTTCGCTAGAGCAGGATTCGTTACTTCTGGGAATGATTTCAGTAATACGTGGAACTGCGATTTTTCGATCAATGTAGAGATAGATCCTGTGGGTAGATTTGATACGGTTCCTGCTGTTGTAAGTTTCGTTTTCGAGTCTACAAGACGTCTATTTGTAATATCTACAGAGCGGCCGTGTTCTTTAGAAAATCAGCACCTATAATTGGCTGTGCAACGTCTGCTGTTATGAATGACCACGTAAATTGTCGACGTAAATTGACATTTAATGTAAGCAACTTTTCTCCATAAGTGTCGATCGGAGATTTATTGGCCGCGTAAAGCTTAAATTCTGTTTTTGTGTTGTTTTTAAGCGATGAAAGTCGAGGTATAACTGACACGTCTGCATCTGTGTCGATTAGAAACTTAAGTTGTGTTAGATTGTCAGTGACAAAAAGACGGTTTGTTTCGAAGCGACTGCAAGCCGTCTCAACACGCAGGGATCCTAGGCGTTTTCCGACATCGGTGAATAGAATTAAATGCACGTTGCCGAAGTGTTTTGGGAATATACGGTCGTATCTCTCCTGTTGATGTGTCGCAATATACAATGTTGTCGTGAAGTGTCATTCGTTTTAATTTTAGTGATGTTGTATTATTGAGGATATCCTTTAATTCCGTGTCCGTAGCCTGTTCTACTGCAATGTCAGATATATCCAGCGTTGCAACTGTCGATACAATATCCAGTCGAGAGAAAGCATGCGCAACGGAATTTTGATCTCCTTTTATATTTATTTATTTATTTATTTATTTATTCAAATATACGGGCATAGCCCATTATAAAATAAAAATACAATTTGTGGCGCTTAAATTATCGTAAAATTACCTCTTAGTTAGTAAGAAGCTAAATAATTAGATGTTATTCTTCAATAATAGATATTTGCTCATCATTGAACAGAATTTTTCCTCTCAAAATTCTTTTAATTTCATTAACAGTAGCAAAATTTAAATCTATATTACCAAGTCTCCTATTAACAACATTAGATGCTCTTATAATAACATTTCTATATAGATAAGTATTAATAGGTTCCGATTCTTTAGAAAATACTATATTAGTTGGCCGTAAACATCTAGGCGGAACATGCCAATTTACCTTTCTTAGTAAATCTGGGGAGTCGACTCCTGAGTTTATTACTTTATATAAAAATAGCAAATCTTGATAAGTACGACTACATTCCAAAGTAGGTAGTTTTGTTACTTTTAAAATGCTTGAATAGTCATGATCATTAAATGACATCGGATTACCAGTACGAAAAGAGTACGCTCTTAAAAATCTATGCTGTATGCGTTCAATTTCTTTAGATAGTACGTTAGTATTAGGTGACCATATTTCTGATGCATATGTTAATAAAGGCTTAACTAGTGTTTTGTACAATTCTAAAAATATCGACGAGTCTTTAAACTCTTTACTGAATCTCTGAATATATCCTAATTTTTTGCTAGCTTTATTTACGATATAATGAACGTGATATTCAAAAGATAAGGAGCTATCAAAATAAATCCCCAGATCCTTAACCAAGTCGACTCTCTCCAGCATATAATTATCAATGTAATAGTTAAATTTAAGACATGTAATTTTATAAAAAGAAATAATTGCGCATTTATCAGTATTGAATTCAAACCCATTTTGACAGGTCCAGCTATAAACTTTATTTATATCACTCTGTAGTTTCAAGTAATCATCGTAACAAGAAATGGACTTGAAGATTTTAAAATCATCCGCAAACAGTAATATCTGAGAATGTTCCACTACTTTAATTAAATCATTAATCATAAAAATAAATAGTAACGGTCCACAATGAGAACCTTGCGGAACTCCAGACGTGGCTTCGAAATCGTAGCTCTTAAAGTTTTTGATTGTTACAATTAATTTACGGTGTGCTAAAAAACCTTCAATCCATTTGAGTGCATTTCCAACAATTCCAACTTTTTCTAATTTTTGTAATAAAATTTTATGACTTACTTTGTCAAATGCAGCTTTCATATCCGTATAAATAGAATCAACCTGTATCTTACACTTTAAGCTATCATTAATAAAATTGGTATAAATGGCTAAATTTGAAGTCGTTGATCTTTTTGGCATAAATCCATGCTGACCATTAATAATTACCTTTCGTAAATAATTCGAAATCTGAGACTCTGTTAGCAAGTCAAATAGTTTCCCGAAAATTGAGTTCTTAACAATAGACCTGTAATTAGCAACATTTTGCTTGTCACCTTTTTTAGGTACAGGAATAATAAATGATGTTTTCCAAATAGATGGAAATATTCCGGACCTATATGATTTTTGATAAATTAAAAACAATGGTTTTGTTAAATGATCACTGAAAGTCTTTACAAATTTTACTGGAATTTTATCTGGACCCATGCTTAATTTATTACTTAAATCCAAGATCGATTTTTTTATTTCTATTTCAGATATTTGAAAAGTGTATAAGGGCATAAGATTGAAATAATTTCCATCAATACGCTGGAAACTCTGAACAGTATCAGTTAAGTTAGTTGAAGAAGTATAGGTTTGTTTAAAATGGTCAGCAAGAAGATTCACCGTGACATCACCACTGTATGATTTTAGATCATTCAAATAAACAGAATCAGGGATGCTTCTATTTTTGGAATTATTTACATCAACAAAACCCCAGAATTTTTGAGGATTCTTTTTAATATCTTGTTCAATTTTTTCCATATAAATACAGTGCTTAGTTTGTGTCAATCTTTTACATAAAGCTCTTTGATGGCTGAAATCACTATAAGTAATTTCGGAAGGTGATTCTTTGAATCTGCAATGCGACATTTTCTTTAAAGTAACTGCACGTTTCAGCTCAGAATCAAACCAGGGAGGATATGAAGAAGATTGAACAACTTTTTTAGGGATTTCGTTAACAATTAAAGTGTACATTTTTTGATAGAAGATGGACGTCATTTCATCAATGGATAAATTATTAGAAAATTCAAAATCCCAATCAATAAGTGCTAATTTGTAATTTATATTGTTAATATTCATTTTGTTAAAGTCATATACTTCTTCTTTAAAGGTAATAGTTTTCATTTTACCAAAACGCACAGTTGCAACTATAGGAAAAGGATGCGCTTCATCTAATACAGTAATTAAAGAATCATCAGATTTCTGATAACTAGCATCTAAAAAGTCAGTAAAGAGTAAATCTAAACAGTTTCCTGCTTTATTAAATTCATTAATTATTTGCTTACATTGACATCGGTTAGCAAGGTTTACAAAAATTTCAACAGCCGCTCGAATGTGCCAGTTAGGATGAAAACCATGAACTAATGTTACTTCGTTTACGAAATCCCAGCTATATCCTGGTAGATTGTAATCACCGCAAAGAATAGAATTAAAGTCCTTTAACTCTTGCACCATATTATCCATTGCATTTGAATATTTTTTTAAATTTTCCAGATACTCCAACCTATATTTGTATTCAAAAGGTGGAGCATATGTTAGAGTAAAGAGAGTTTTTTGTCTGTGGAAGTTAATTAAAAGTGATATAAATTCAACACCCCGCTTTTGCTCATTTATCACATTACACTTGTAACAGTTTTTAATATAAATCAGCAAACCACCACCACGGCATTTATTTGTTTGTTGGAAATCTCTGTCCGATCTGAAAGTTTTGTAGCCAGGTATAACTAATTCAGCGTCATATACTTGCTCATCTAACCATGTCTCTGTTAAAGCGATAACATCATAATGAATAATATTGGTATGTATATTTTGTTTAAATTCGACAAGTTTTTGTCCACTTTTAAGACTTTTCACATTTTGATAATAAATAGTTATTTCTGCTGTCTGATTTGAGTTAGAACTTCTTTGTGGTTTTTTTGAAGATAACCCTTCTTTTCCTTAATCATGACAGTGCCATTAATAAATTTAATTTGCAAATTTTCTTCTCCATTTGCTTTTCTTCTATTCAATTCATTGACTAATTTAGAATACTGACTACGTTGCAATTCAGTTCTATCCGGAACACACTTTACATTTGAATCTGCGCCCTTTTTAGAATGAACAAGTAGGCAATGTGCAAAATTTTTATTCATGAACATGACTTTCAGTGGACGAGTTACAGCACTTTTTGGCTCACCGAGTCTGAATGCACGCACATCAACAGCTTTGAATGGTGCACTAGGAAAATTTAATAAGAGTTGTAGTATGTCGTCATCGGTTGATTTTTGCTCTTGCAAATTGTAAATAACAACATTAGACTCGCGCCGGCTTCGGTCGGAAACTTCAGCGAGAATGAAATCTTCGGTATCGGTTTTCCACTTGTCAAATTTTTTATGTATTGATGAAACATTTTCGGTGAGCTCGATTATTTCAGAACTATGATTATTAACTTTTGACTCGATTTCATTTAGCCGTTTTTCATTTTTCGCTTCTAAAGAGTCAATACGTTTAACTAAGTCAGTATGATTTCCTTTGATATCATTACGCAAAGCTTGCAATTCTTTCATGAAAGAACCTTTATCAAGAGGCTGCAATGCCTGTTTCTCAACACAACATTTAAGTAAACCAACTTGTGCTTTTTTAACCCGAGAATAACACGATGGATGATAATATTTATCACATTGATCACATTGGACGGCATCAGCAAGATTGGCGATAGGCCCTTTCGTTGAACCTACAAAGCACTTCACGTCCGACATTTTGAGGTTATCTTATCCGTGGATATAAATTTTAAGTTTAACAATTTTAATTAAACCAATTTCACTTTGTAAGAAACCGATTTCAAAAACAAATAGTTTCCAATACACGAATCTTAACTTTGCTTCAATTTTTTGGACTTAACTTGATTAAATTTCAAAAGAATAACGAGAGTGACTTAAGAGACGTGCGTACAAGGTGCCACTACACATTCATTTTTCGTATTATAAATTATTTCCGTTGTAAACTGCGAAATGTAATTTAGTTGTCGGGCTTGACGAGGTGATGCTTTACTGGAGCTTTGTGCGAACGCAAATGTGAGAGGTTTATGGTCTGTTTTAATCACAAACGCTCTTCCCTCTAGCTTGTCTCTAAAATATTTAACAGCTGAATAAATTGCTTGCAATTCTTTTTCGTAAGTGCTGTATTTAATTTGAACATCGCTGAGCTTTTTTGAGAAAACGCCTAAAGGTTTCCACTGACCTTCGTCAAATTGGTACACAACCGCGCCAATTGCCGTATTTGAAGCGTCGGTTGAAAGTGCTAGTGATGCATTCGGAGCAGGATACGTGAGAAGCGTAGCTGTTTCCAATAGCTGTTTGCTGCTTTCAAATGCTTTTTCAGCTTCTGCGGACCACTTTATTTATGTTTTGTCGTTTCGTTTGCTGCCCACGATGAGGGAATTTAGTGGCATTAAAATTTTAGCTGCTCCTTTTAAAAATTTCCTATAGTAGTTGAGCATGCCCAAGTATCTTCTTATTTGGACTATTGTTCGTGGCTTTCTATAGTTCTTGATAGCGTCGACCTTGTTGTTTAGAGGTTGGATACCATCTTTGTTTTGCAAATATCCAAGATATTTGACATCCGGCTTTCCAAACACGCATTTGGCGGTATTAATTCGGATGCCATATTTCGTGAGACACTCGAAGAAAATCCTTAGGTGTTGTTTATGCTCTTCTGGATTCCATGACGCGAAGAGAATATCATCCAAATATCCATAACAAAAATCCAAACCATGTAGCACCAAATCGATGTATCTTTGAAAAGTTTGCGCAGCATTCCGTAGTCCAAATGGCATATACAAAAACTCAAAGAGTCCAAAAGGCGTTATTACTGCGGTTTTGAAACATCCTCTTCCGCAACAGGAACTTGATGATACGCTCGAATTAGATCAATGGTAGAAAATCTAGTCTTACCATGAAGGTTGTGCGTAAAATCTTCTACTCCAGCGATTGGATAACGGTCGTGTATTGTGATCGACTTCAACCGTCGGTAATCTCCACAGGGCCTCCATTCTTGAGATTTTTTTGTTCAAGATGTAGTGGGCTGGCCCATTGACTGCTCAACGGACGGCATATTCCCATTTGAATCATCTGCTCGAATTCCCTTTTCGCAGCAGCATACTTCTCCGGTGTTAAACGGCGAGCCTTTTCTGCAACTGGAGGTCCATTTGTTTTTATAAAGTGCCTTACCGGATGGTCTTCTTCCTGTTTCTTAGTATTAGGTTTAATTAAGCTGGGAAATTCGGCCAATATACGATGGAGTTCGGCCTTTATGAAAATTGTTGAAACTTTAGCCATTCCTTCTGCTGTTATTCCGGCGATGGTCTCCAATTTCGTTTTGCTGTCTATAAGTCGCTTCCTCGCAGATCGATCAGCAAATTATGAGCCTGGAGAAAATCGGCGCCTAATATGGGTCTTGACACGTCGGCAATGCAAAATATCCCCTTGAACTCGCGACTTAATCCCAAGTTCAACGAAAATAGACGTTTCCTGTAGGTTTTGATGCGTACTCCATTCGCAACATACAGTGTCCCAATAATGTCTTCGTACAGTACCTATTTGAAACTTAAATGATAAAAAACAATAAGATGTAGTATGAAATTTGAAAACGAGTGAATGCAGATTTATTCATTAAGCATTTTTATTTAATTTAAAAACAAAACCGAATCCATTTAAATTCCCAATAATGTCTTCGTACAGTACCTATTTGAAACTTAAATGATAAAAAACAATAAGATGTAGTATGAAATTTGAAAACGAGTGAATGCAGATTGATTCATTAAGCATTTTTATTTAATTTAAAAACAAAACCGAATCCATTTAAATTATTTATTACTAAATTATTAACTAAAAATTAAACAAAGTCCAAAATTTACTTCCAATAAAGTCTTCGTACACTTACAAAACAACTCATGAAAAATCTTAAAAACTATAGATAAGCATATGTATGTAAATTTTTTTAGTATTTTGTTGGATAGCCTTTATTTTTAATCACAGCTTTAAAACGTTGTGGCATAGATTCAACAAGTTTTTTGGTATAGCTTGGGTCTATTTTCACCCATTCCTCCTGAAGAGCCTGTTTCAACTTAGCTTTCGATGTAATATGATGAGTCCTGATCCTTTTTTCCAGCATGTTCCACACGTGCTCAATGGGATTGAGGTCAGGACTTTGCGGTGGTGTCTTGAGCAAATGTGAAGTTTTGTACGCCAAGAAAAGCCTAGTATTATGAGCAATGTGCTTAGGATCATTGTCTTGTTGAAAGTAATAATCCTCTGATACACACAACTTTTCAGCACTTGGCACCAAATTTTTTTTGAGAATTTCAATATATGTTCGATGATCCATGATACCTTCAATTATTTCCATGTTTCCAACACCGCTGGCAGCCATACAGCCCCATACCATTACGCCGCCGCCGCCGTGCTTTACAGTTTTGATGGTGTTCCGTGGGTTGTAAGCTTCTCCTGGCTTTCTCCAGACTCTAAGTCTCCCATCAGACCCAAAAATGTTATATTTGGACTCATCAGAAAATATAACATTGCGCCAGAACTCGAGAGATGCATTGTGGTATTGCCGAGCGAAGTTCAAACGTTTTCTGCGATTTACTTCATTTACAAGTGACTTCCTGCGCGGTGTACGAGACTTGAATCCAGCATCAATCACAGCTTTTCGTACTGTTTCTGGATGAACTTCCTTTTGATTGAATTGAAGAAGCTGTGCAATAATTTTTGGTGCACTTAAGAACGGATCCTTGGCAATCATACGCTTGATTTGCAGCCGATCTGCATCAGTGAGAATTGCAGGACGTCCTGATTTTGGCTCATTATCTACGCGGCCTTCATATTTAAATCGCCCGATTACAGACTGGATAGTCGAACGGCTCCGGGACAGTAGTTTGGCAATTTCCGTGTATGATTTTTGCTCCTTTATGTGTAAATTCAATATGAGCTTACGCTCTTCCAGCGACAAGTATTTACCGGGGATAATAACGACTTAGACTGAGCAAAATCAGCAAAACTTATACAAATCCCTTTGTTTACGTTACTAGAAACCGTTATGAGTGGAAAATGTGTGATTGTGATCGAAAACTATCAGCAAAGAGACCGAAGGGCTAGCGAAAGCGAAAGTGTACGAAGACATTATTGGAGGGAAACTTGGGACTTTGTTTAATTTTTAGTTAATAATTTAGTAATAAATAATTTAAATGGATTAGGTTTTGTTTCTAAATTATAGAAAAACGTTTAATGAATGCATCTGCATTAAACCTTTTTCAAATTTCTTGCAACAATTTATTGGTTTTTATCACTTAAGTTTCAAATAGGTACTGTACGAAGACATTATTGGGACACTGTATATAGTAAAATATAGTCGGAAGCTTCCTTATTTTTCATTTTGTCACGTAGAATGACTGAGACGTCGGTTCCAGTGCCGACTAAAAATGTGATGCCGGTGCATCTATCTGCAACTATAAGACGGTTCTTTGACGAGTCACCACCGCTGACCGTTAGTGATAACGGCGGTGAAATTAGTTTTCCCACGGCTTTAAAAAGTAACAGGGTGGATGACAGTTTCGGGCTTTTTCACCAAACCGTTCGTGGTAGCAGCAATTTCTGTTTTTCGAAGACTTCCCTTCCGAAGAATTAAAATGCGGTCGTGACATGGATCGTGATTGAAAACGACGCGGTTGTACTTTGCTAGCAAGTTGTAAATTTTGAAGTCTTTTCAAAATTTAATTAAACACACTGTTGTCTCTTTTTGGTTTGATGTCTGCTGCAGTCAGTGTGTCCATACCGAACTCATCACAAATTTTATCCGCAGTTTTCACTAACATATTAATATCGTCTTTCGCAGTTACAGACAAAACAGAGCGAATACGCGATGGTAATCAACGCAACCACACAGCACGAATAGCATCATCGGGCAATTCGATCTCATTTGTTTTTTATCGCCTAATTCTAAATCAGTTAGGACGCCCGTCAACTGATTTTCCGGGGAATCTGTTAATCGCGCGATTAAATGTTTTTTCAATATTTTTTATTCGTGTCATCTACGTCTCTTAAAATGTCGGTCACTTGTACATATATTTCACTTTTAATCAAAGCCACTACAAGTTGAAATTTTGGAGCATCGGATGTAACGCAATGTATCGCAAACGACCCTTCAATTTGCTCGAACCACACATCGGAACGACGCATTAAAAATGGTGGCAATTTCAGATCGCGTAAAGATTCCACACGCGGCAGATATGAAATTCTTCGTTCTATTTCGCGGTTCACGTCATGCGCTGAATTGGGAGTTTCACGATAAAATATCGTCTTTTCCAAATAATTTAGGAACTGCACCACCGGTAGCCATTATAGTAATTGTCAGAAGTTACTTTGTTTTTAAACGCGGTGTCACCACTTTTTAGGAAATAGTCAAATAAAACAGACGATTCGTTACAAAATATTTATAAATAATGTTGTACCTTATACGCTGGTTCGGACGGAACTAATTATTCTACTGTTTACATATAACATAAGATGTGAATTTATTAACAGCGCAGCGGTTCATATTGGTTTATGATTTTAAATGTTTGACAACCTTAATTGTTACAGTCGCCACAAGTGTCTTAATGGAAAAAAGCTTCTTGCTTTAAGCTTCCCTGATTTTGTTTTTAATATATATACACTCAGAAAGCACAAAGAAAAGCTTAAGCATCTCGAATCCTACATTCCCTACAATATATTTCTGAGAGAAAACCTGAATTGTGTGTGTGATGCACAAATGCTGCAAGCTACATTTTACAGAGGAAAAAAGAATCAGCTTCAAAAGCGCTTCTAACTTGGCTTGCCATGCCCATACATAAATCAATCCAAAAAGAAAACAAAAAAAAAACGGCAAATGTACGAACAAATTCAAGGATACAAGTTTTTTTGGATGCTATTCTCTGTTTGCAATATTGTTTTCCTAAACATTGTCGAAGCAAAGCATTCCTTGTGTAATATCATATTCTCCGCTTTTCCTCATCCATTGATAGTTTGCATATTTATAGGCTCCGATAAATTCGAAGGAGTTAAACTTCTGAAAGTACAGTTTGGGTTGAAAGTAAATTTTTGGTAAGCAAAATTTGAATTTAAATAAAAAAATATATTTCAAATGCAGATTTCGCAAGGCAAGCCGTCTGGAATCGCTTAATGTGACTGCACCTCACTGGCATGTATAAAAATCCTTACACATAAATGCACTATTTCGCCAATGATGCGCAACAGGTGTAGCTCATAATCGATGCATATCTCGATGAAACTTCTCAAAAAATATTTGCGGGTCGCTGGTTGATTTCTCGTCGTGGAGATATTCTCTTGACAATCTGAATGTAGTGCCGTATGTCATTTCAGATGCCGAATAACTAATGTCTTCCTTAAAGCTACTCGGAAGTCCAAGTAGTACTGTTGGTAGTGTTTCAGTCCAACCAAACGATTCGTGGCACATAGGAGATGCTTTCAAGGGCCGGTGTCACCTTTCTACCATGCGGTTGGGTGATGGATAGTACGCAGTTGTGCGGATCCTTGTTTCACCTAGCAACTGCGATAGTGCTTTAAATAACATAACATAGATTCAAACAGTGATCCACGATGTTTAAGGGCACCAAATCTGCTAATCCAATGAATGTATAGAACTATTGTGATAGTTTCTGCGGTCGTATCTGCAGCTGGACCAGCCTCTCGCCATCTGCTAAAGCGATCAATCGTCGTTAACAAGTAGTTTTGTCCTTGTGAAGTTGGAAGAGGCCTAGCTATGTCGACGTATATGTGATCGAAACACTGATCCGGAACAGCAAATTGTAGGGGACTGTTCAATACGTGTCGATGAATTTTAGACCGTTGACAATTTGCACAAGTTTTAACAAAGCTGGCTATAGAAGGCCAAACATACCTCTTCTGGATGAGTTTGATCGTAGAACGCCTTTTAGAGTGTGATAGTCCGCGTACCTAGTTAAAAACGCGTTGTCCTAAAGATGTTGGTACGCATGGATGGATATCGCCCGTTGAAGTATCGCAATACAATGCCTTACCATCTGATAGTGAAAGGCGCTGTAGTTTTAATGATGGACCCGAATTTAGTAGTGTTTTTAACTCTTCGTGGTGAGTTTGCTCTGTTGCTAGAAAAGAAGTTTCCAGTGTATCAGATAGTGATGTATTGTCTGTTAATGATAAACGTGAAAGAGCTTCAGCCATTGGATTATTACTACCTTTGAGATGCATGACATTTGTAGAAAATTGTACTATAAATTCTAACTGCTTAGCTTGACGAGTTGCGGCTCTATCCGAACTTAGTTTAAATGCAAAGGTGAGTGGTTCGTGGTCTGTGCGGCTTAAAAACTCTCACACTTGTACAATGTACCTGAAATGCTTTACTGCTGCATATATGGACAGCAATTCCCGGTTGTATGTGCAATATTTTGTTTGTGCTGTTGACAGTTTTTTGGAGAGAAATCCAAGAGGTTTTCAAGTGTTTTCCTCATATTGTTCAAGGACTGCTCCTATTGCAGTTTCCGAGCCGTCGGTTGTTATTGCCAAACTCAAACTGTTCTTGGGATGTACTAGTAGGGCCGCTGTAGTTAGTAACTCTTGGTTTTTTCAAAAGCATTCAGAGTTAGTTGGTTCCACGAAATGAGTCGTTTATCATTTTTTGGCAATCTTTCAGATATGCGTTAAGTGGGGCTAAAACGGATGCTGCCATTTTCAAAATACCGCAATAAAAACTAAGCATTCCCAAGTACTCGTAATGTCGTCGTTCCAAAATATTCTATGGACGTGGAAAAGTAGTAATAGCTTCACAATTATTGGTAATTGGTCGAATTCCTTCACTGAATATCGGAAAACCAAGATAATCCACTTTATCTCCTCCCATTATATACTACATTTTGATATGTACATTTCAATGGCGTATATGCTTAATCGAGCAAAAACTTGGCGCAAATGTTCTGTGTGTTCCTCCCTGGTAGATGATGCAATCGTCTAAATATGCGTATATAAAATGGAGTCCACGCAAAACCTTATCTAAAAATCGCTGGAAAGTTTTCGCAGCATTTCGCAGACCAAAGTGTGTGACGACAAACCCAAATAACCCAAAAGGTGTTGTGACCGCTGTCTTTTCAATATCTTCATCACTTATTGGTATGGCGCACCTACTATAGGTGCGCGTGATATCTAATTTTGTGAAAATTGCTTTTCCGCTAAGTCCATATGTAAAATCATGCGCATGTGCAACATGGTATCGGTCAGGACAAGTTATCGAATTAAGACCTCGATATTAATCGCAAGGTCTGACTTCTCTAGACTTCTTGGGTATGACATGAAGCGGATTCGCCCAGGCACTTTTTGATGGCCTACATATTCCTTTCTGAATCATGTAATCAAATTCAGGTTTCACAACGCTATATATCTGATGTGGCAGTCGCCGTGGTTTTTTCACCACTAGTGATCCTTTGGTTATAATATGATGCTTAAAATTATGTGATGCAGGTCGCTTGTAGTTTGACAATGATGTGATCCCGGGTACTGGCCAACAGGTTCTCAACAGTATTCTCAATTGCGGAAATTCGGGTTGCATCTACTCTAGTAACTGTCGTGATTGAATAAAGATTCGTATTTTTTTCGATAATGCGTTTTTGTTTAATGTCCATGAGTATATATATAAAAATGTGCACCTAGAATCGGTCGTGAAACATTTGCGACGCGGAAATACCACTGAAAACCCCTTCGGAGGCCAATGTCTAAATTGAACAATTGCTCCCCGAATGTGTCTATTGTGGTTCTGTTCGCAGCGTATAGCTTGATCTTTGACGCTTTTTTGTTTTCGTGTTAATTTCCACTGGCACTACAGACATCACACATTCCACCGACATGTGACGACTTTTTTAGTTTTCCGACTTTCTATCATAATTACATGGAGCTTTGCACTTCTTTGCAGTTTTTCCGAGCCGTTCATGATAAAAACAGAGTGCGGTCTTAACATGTGAACGTGAGCGCAAGCGATAGCGAGATAAACTTTTGCATTGTTTGAAATTTAATTTGGTGAACGCGGCTGTTGTCTCATTATCCCTCAAAGCTTGACATTTTGTTTTCGAAATGGAAAGTCACGAATCATATTCCGATACAATTCGATCAGCCACTTCCGTGAGAGCTTCAGTCTCTACATGGGCAGAAATTGTCAGAATTAAACGTACTCATCCGGGTAATTGACGAAGCCACAAAGATCGCACTGCTTCATCCAATAATTGATCAGCTGCCATGGATTTCATTTTTCGGTATAAATATGACGGCTTTTTGTCACTCAGTTCCATCTCAATCAAAACGGACTTCAGGGTGTCGCCGAAACGAGCGAGCAGTCGTCCTTTCAGCTCTGCGTATTTTTCTGTTGTTGGTGGTCGTTCCACTATATCCAAAACTTACTCCAAAATGGCAAAATCCATCGATTGCATTAAATTTTCTACCATATGTAAATACACGACTAGCGATGGATTGTGCCTCTACTTAAGCAAACCATAATGTGGTTCTGTGTTGCCAAAATAGCGGCACTGTCAAATTCGAGACCAAATCTAATTTGGCCAGTGTCCATGCCGCATTTTGCGCCAGTGCGGTAGGATTACTGTACGATGTCGGCTGCTGAGGGGTTTCAGGTAGCTGAAGGGTCGGCGCCTCCGGTACGTTAGTATCCTCTTCGTCCGTCATTTTGCGGCTCATTTAACAGCACGACAAGATTGTACGCGTTGAAGTCAAATGTCGTTGCGCGTAAAATTACTAGGTCATCAACATAGAGTTTAAGATATATTGCAATATCAAGAATACGATAGTTAAGCTCTTTCGTATTTTATTAACAAGAAGGTATAACACTTAATTCCTGTTTTAAGAAACAATTGGGATGAATGCCTGTGCGCGTGATGCCGACCGACGAGCGAGTGCTAAGCGCGTCCAGAAACAGATGACAAGTGTAATTTTTATTTCTCCGTGATGATGTCAGTGCCATCTATGAGTCGAGTCGTGTCTGATGATATTTGAACTTGCCTCGAACTAACAGCTAGAGCAGATGAAATATTCAAGGGCACGAAGTACTGTCTGATTCTTTCACTAATCGATTGCGAAACGGCGTCAATCACAGATATGATTTCAATCACGCTGTCATTTTCTTTTTTGACACGTTTCATTTGGTCGTCATATAACTTCACGATCAAGTGTACGCAAAACGAATGATTTCAGCGAAATCATTCGAGAAATGCTTTCATAGCAGTGCTAAAGGGTGTTGCTGAGATAAAAAGTATGATTTCCGTGCTGTAAATATCTGAGCCTTCTAGTTTTGCTGTGTTTAAACAACGGGCTGGAATTGATGTCGACAAAATCGAAGAACTCTTTCAGTCCGTTAGCTCTTACTCTGTATATTGAAAAATGGCTGAAAACCTTGTAGGCCAAGGAGTCGATATCAAATAAGTCGAATTGATCAAATCCATGATGTGCGGAATTATGCAGTATGTGTGCAGAAAAACCGATTCTAATGTGTTCGTGATCAACGTGATTTCGAAGCAAGGCGAAAACATTTTGAATCCTTGTGATTTAAACTACTGAAATTGCTGTTCGTATTGTCAGCCGAAAATGCTATATGTTTCTGTTTGAGCACATGTTTTGTGAGTACAGCGTCGACTGTGCCGCTGCATAAAACATCAAACTCATTTTCGCCGTTTTTAGAACATGTGAACAAACATTTTATATCATGGGTAATCTTGCTGTCGTTTTTCCTTTGTCTAATGGGATGACTCGGGCTTTGCTCAGAATTCGTTGCCCAGACCGATGTTCTGTAACTGTTGTCTTCTCTGCGCATCAGGTTGTTACTTTGCTGTTTTATACATACCAAAAAGTTTGTTTTGTCCTCGAGTTTGATGCTCGCAGCTGCTTAGAGCAGTCTTCAATGGTGATTGATCGGAATCAACACAACTAAACTCAACACAATACACACACATATACATAAAGCATTACGTTTCGCGTCAGGAACTATAACCTACTTATATTTCTTTACACATTGATGTTAATGTAGGGAATAGTTAAATAAAAGGGACGCTTCGTTACAAAATATTCATTTATAAATAATGATGTACATTATACGCTGGTTGGGACGGAACTAACTATTCTACTATTTACATATAACATAAGATGTGAATTTATTTACAGCGGTTCATATTGGTTTTTGATTTTAAATGTTTGACAACCTTAATTATTACAGCCGCTACAGCTTCATCATCCATTCATCCAACTGCTTTACTTCTCGTGTTTGTTGGCGTGTTCGATATGCAATAATTGTCTCATTTCCGTTTGGCTTAGCAATTTCGTCATTACGGAGCTTATCTCGTCATGCGTCGTCTCGTTATTTTTTGCGTTTTCTTCTCGGCCACTCCCACTATTTAGTGAATCTACACTAACACTTATATGCTTTGAAGCCATTTTCCACGCAAAAATGCACTTCATTGCGTATCGCACACAGTTTTTCTTTTTGGACTTTAATATTCTGGTTGAGCCCCCATGTAGGAAAATTGAAATATTTAAAGTCACAAGTTGCACACAGACTTAAAGAACTATAGTAATATGCAACGTGTTAAGTATAATGGTGCCGGTCTCTTAAGTGAAAGAACCACTTATTCTTCACCCGGGCCATCATTGGTTATCAACATGGTAGCACATCTTCTTGGCCCGATGGAGTAACATGAATTATAAAGATACGAGTATAATCGTTGTCATGTTGTCACTCTGCTTACTCGGCTCTGTGCATTCAACTCTTTTCTTGCGTTGTTATTCTTCATGTTAAGAAAAACTTTTATTGAAATCTTTTGCTTCAACTAGTAAATTTTGAAAGCAATCTCGCGTTTTTGCAACCACCGCCAATTCATCGTTAAAAGCCTTCTTATTATTATTTAAAATTATATTAGCAACAGTCTTGCTGATTACAATGAACAAATTCTGCATTATCGTGTCTCAATCACATACCTCACTTAAGTCAATGTCACCGGAATGCATTATGCTTTCCATACCTAAGTAATAGCCACGATTTTTTCAGTAGGGACTACTAAACCACCTCTTTAGAAATATTCAAAGTATTTGCCATTGGTTTCGCAATGAGGCACAGAAACAAACCAAGAGCAGCGAGGCCACTTATGTTTTTTTGGATAAATATATGAAGCATAAGTTTACATTTTTGGCAGAAAACCCCACTTCTGCGTTCAGCAAGTATTCATCTGAATCAAAAATAGTCATAAAATCAGATATACAAGTATTGGCTGATGGCGAGCATTTCTCCTGAATCTTTTGCAAATTTTTGAACTGTGCTGGATCTCTGCTGAATATATTATATAATCTAATTTTTTCACACTCTACTACTTCCGCGAAGGACACATGATAATTGAATCCTGCTAAAGATCTGTACAGTCGAAAGCTACCTTCCAAATCATTAGTTTGGATTTTACCAGTTAGCACATAATCTACTTGTAGAGTGGAAAGAACATACTCAATGAAGTTCGCCAAAGTGATGGTTGTGAATTTCATTGCGCTATATGTGTCCCTGGAGAGTGAAGTATAGCCGTCCGAACTCCATAAATCAAGCCACTTAGCAAACTGTCGAAGGAAAAAATTCAGCCTCTCATGGGATAAACATTTAAAGGGAAAAGTTTGTGCCTCTAATTTATGGGCACCGTAAAACTGACTTTTTATGTTAACGGTTTTCCGCCAATTTGATATAATTTCGAGAGATTCAGCGGTCGGGATGAAATCAATAGTCTAACGAAGAGCTGCGATTGTTGATTGGTGAAAAATGTTGACCGCAAGATTAATATTTTGCCTTTCCACACTATGAGAAGAAAATTTTTTTTTGTTTTATTTAACTTGTAACCTTCTTTCACAAGCAAAGGAAGCCCAGAGTTGTAAATATGCCTTATATTGTCAAATGAAGCTAATTTTACTTCATTGGTATAAAAATCTGGAAAAGTGAATATGTTACGGTCTTTTAAGGGCAAACAATTACGTACGAAACTGCGAGTACCAATTTTTTCTTACACATTCGAGAATATGGACTGTGTCAAAACAAAAGAAAATTTTTTGGTAGGTGGGTTTTGAATGTAAGCATAAACTGTGGAAACATACGATTGTTATCAGTGACAACTGTTACGGTGAAGTTCGTAGCTTGAATAAAATCAATGGCGTCTTTTGTTAATTCGTATAGAACGTCTCCAGTTGTTGCAGAGACCGGCACTAGCTTAATAATTTCCTTAAAAGGATCAAAGCATGATTTGATCATGGAAGCCTGCACTGTTTTCTCTTGGAGTTAAGTTAGCCGGTTATATAAATTTCATCAATTAAAAGAGCTCTCGTTCAAAGAGGTCTTTTGAAATATGGCTCAAGTAATTTTTATTCCTATCCTCCGATTCTGGGGAAATTTTAAATGTTGCAGATATGTTCCTCAAATAAATGGTACTTGGTAAAATTAAAATTTTTTCCGGTTGGTTATTGGTTGAGGCTGAATGAGAAAAAATTGTGAATGCCATTATTATCGTCGTAGGATTGTACCTGAATTGCCTGGAAAGAATTAATTTGTACTGGTCGGTAACAGACAACAGTGTTTCTAAGTGACCGCACTGAAAAAATTGAGCAGGTTAATTCAATCCAAACAATAGAGCAAGGCAATTATTTTTATAGTCAAAAAGGCGCCAACTTCGAAAATATTTAATTTATAACTCAATGCATAGTTACTTCAACTACTTGAAGAGTGACTATTGGAAGAACCTTTATTGACTATTGCTTTAGTTAGATTAAACATATTTCTGGATGAACTTCAATACTTTGAGTAATCACTAGGATTATCTTAAAAGTTATTTGAACTGCATCAAATGGTCAATCCATATTGTAAAAGCAACTATTCCAGTAGTTATCATGGCTTTCGTGTATATAATGAATGGTTTATTTTGACTTCATTGATTTGAAATTCTGTTTGGGGGAAAATAATAAATAATAACACGAAAAGTTAATGCCAAATGAACGTTTTTATTAGTCTAAAATAATGTGTTTGCTTCTTACAAACGTATTTCCATTAGAAGCGTACAAATACATTGGGATACTATTAAAATTTTCAGGTCTCTGTATCGAAACCAATTCAGTGGCACTACCAACCTCATAGCGTTGGTAGTTTGATATCTTCATTATATTTATTCGAATTTGCTTCATTTTCATACTTATTATTAGTACTTTATGATGCTTCAATGAAATTTACAGTTTGTGAATTATTTTCATATTGATTATTTGAAAATGAGCTACATTTTCTAAAAGTGTCTTTTGAATTTAGCAATTCACTTGTTTGTTTGGCAGTTTTATGAGAGACAATTAAATGTTTCTTAAATGTTTTTCTACTTGAAAACACTTGCAAACATTCAATTTGACCACATTTGTAAGTATCAAATGTTCGCTTCCTGTGATTTGTGTTTAAATGATAAATCAAATCATTAACATAAGTGTATTGAATGGTACAAATTGCACACGTAGGCATATTGCTTAAATAAGTAACGTTTAACTTAAAGTAGCTGTCCAAGCTTAGGCTGTATCAATAACAAATATTATTAGAATTTATAAGGTAGATGAATTACAAAATTAATTTGACCCAACATTGATTAGGATAATATTATAAATGATCAAATTGTAAAGTTGGGCTCATTCCTTGATTTTTCGTCCCAGTGTTTTTAATTTTTATGCTTATTTCTATTTGTCAAGAAGTGGAAGCTATTCATCGAATGGTCGGGAATCAAAGAAATTAAGACGATTTATATTCTACTCCAAATTAATTCGCATTAATTTAAATAATAAAAATTGGAATTCAAATCAATATTCGAATGTTCTCTTTTTCTGACGAAAAGACTTCAATTTCATTTCAATTCTTACAAACCAATCTTGGATGGATAAACTAAAGCATATTTCTTAGTATATGTTTCACATTGAAAACGCAATGTTAAACAAAATTTTGTTTTTAAAGATTCATTTTTTTTAAATCACTATTTGGGCTTATTTTCTGATTTGGGAATTTCAATTTCATATACATATAAACTTGACGGAATAGCCATACATCTGAATACTTTGGGTATTCTAAATTAAACACTTGAAATAGTGTAATACCTATGTAAAACCCATATTACGTATTTACCTAAATTTTACCATTCTCAATAAATTCACCTGAAACATACTTACGTAATCCAAAACAAAAACATTTGCATTCTATTGCTTTCCATTTACATTCATTAATGAAGAACAATAACATATCGTACATTCTTGAATATGTGCATATGCACGTGTAGTACGCTGTCTATGCAAAGCAATAAATTATCTGACACACTTAACTCTTCATGTGTGGATTCATGTTTCAGATAATTTGTGTGCATGAAGAAAGGTCGCGTGCGAATGGACAATGCATATGCATAGGGAATATACGATGACTCGAGTGCAATGTGAGTATCGTAGGTGAGGGAAGTTGCACGATGAAAATTTATTGGGTCATAAGCAAACATATGGCACCAATGGATTTTCTGAGTGTGTGAAAATGCATATATTTTGTAATTGATATTTTTAAGAATTTATTAGGTCATAAATTGTTTTGATATTTTTGTAGGTCGTTAAGAATAAGAAATTTTTGTATAAATAGTTGAGGCGAATGTAAATAAATTCAATTCTGATTTAGACATTCAAGAGTTGACTTTTGATTTTCTGTGAAGAATTCATAGTCGCGAAGTTTAATATTCGCTCGACTGAAATAATCATGGCGTCGTGGGCTTTAATTCCTCGCCACTCGATCTGCGGAGCATTTCCGCTTGTTAGGTAAAATTTGTCAAACCTTATCCGAAATACTTTGAACTTATAAATTTATATTAGCGAAACTCAGGATAGAGATCCTGCATCACTTCAATAGCTTAAAACATAAATCTAATCCTGCTAATAAACTTGTAAATTTAAACCTTACTTCGTTAAAATAAACATCGAACTCTTTCGAAGATTCGTCGCCAGCAGCTATGACAAATGGCTGTAACGTTGACCTCAATGAAAAATATTTCGATCGGAGCTCATCTATAGTTAAAGGAACTTGGGGAATATCGCGTGAATTCAGAATGTACATACCCCGCGCCTCCTTGATTGCTGTCTTCCGAAAGTTTTTTCCGTCGGCATTTCGAACGCGTTGCGAAGGCAGAATAATTGCATTGAGAAATGATGCAACTATTACGTTTTAAAATTCCAATAGACTCTATCGTGAATGCTAGCTTTCATATATGGTAAAATCAAAGATTTGAAATCTTTCCATTCACTAAATGGAAAATTTTCCTTATCTCCAAACATCTGCCGAAAGTCATAGTTTATCTGTACAAGTAAATTAAACATACATTGTTTCAAACAAAGTAAGATGGTACCAATCGAACTCCTGTTTCTGCATTTTTGTAAAGTGGCCAATTTTGTAAGAATGTTTCTATGTCCTCAGATCTGGAAAGTTGTTGCCGTCTTAAATCAAATGTTTGTTCCCATTTCGCCAAAACTTCGTCGATAGGAGAATCATTGTGCTGCAGCCATGACATTAAAGAATTTCCCAATACAGTGTCTATTTCTACATTAAGTTTGGGAGCATAAGACTTTGTAGGTAAATTATCTTTTTTGACATGCCGCTTGCGGTTGTTAATGTAACGACTGTACAATTTTCCGCTTGGCAACTTCCCATTGTTGGTACTTTTAAGGTAATAAGTTTCCTAAAAAAAGAGTTAAAATAATAAACTAATTTTATGACCTGTCTACGTACTGGATTTTCGCCAGGAAATTCTTCAGAAATTTTTTTGCTCAACCACTCAAAATCTTTCATGGAAATAGTTTGTTTGGCAGATAAATGGTCAGTCAAAGCAGTAGCAGCTATTTGTTGATGGTTCGATCCAAGGTGTCTGTTGGACTCAAAATAGGCTACGACTGACTGTCGTTTGAATGTATTGTTCAGAATTGATTTCACATTGCACAACTTAAAATTTTATTCAAAAACATGTAGTAGTTTAGCTCCAGATCGAGAACAGATGGAGAAGAAGATCCTGACAATGAAGACAATAAGTCACTTATCCACGACGCTGTATTTGATTCGATGCTTGTCCAAGCCAACTATCAAATATATGAGTTCAAACTCAAGCTCAATATTCCCAAAATATTTGAAATTTTACCTGTTCCTCACGTTTCCATTCATGTAATTTGAAGCGAAACTTTGCTTTTAAGCCAATTTGATCTAAATTAGGAAAAAGCTTATCAAGATCATCATTTTAAAGATATGCAAGTTCATCTTTAGTGATTCCAGCTCCTTAAATATAATCACAAATTAAATGTAATCACGAACCAAACTAAGAATAATAATATAATATAATAACATCATTGATCCTCCACACCTTCTGAAATTAAAAAAACTGACTCGTTCAAATCAAAACTCTTGAATAAACTTAGTAAGTCACTGTCTTCTACCGACGCAACAAAAGCAGCGATATCTAGGAAGATGACCTTATCACTATACCATAGTCGTCTTCATTATATGGTTGATAATATCGGCTAAACTGACTATGAAATTTTCACGTTAACCAAGTTTAAAAGTCGTTTATTAAATTTTGTTAGATCACTCGTTTGACTATAATTTTTGACTTCGCAAGAGGTCAAGGAATTACTTGATATGACTAATATTCACATTCGGATGACCAAAATTATTCAGCATGACTATATTTACCTTGACTATCATATTGGATATAGTATTTAATTGTTATTACAATACAAATTTTTATCAGTGCGACTTGCTCTTGGAACTTGGGAGCCGTTTCTAGCAAGTCTATTACATTTCTTATCAAAAAGCTCGCATAATTTTGTGTCTCGACGTATTAACTTTTCAAAACGTAAGTATGTTTGACCAAAGGATAATTTTGCCATTTTTTAAAAAAAAATTACTTAGCGCTAATATGTTGAATGTGTTATCATACGAGAAAACTTTCAAAATCATATTTGAGTCTTTAATTACTCTTAAACGAAAAATTCGACCGTTTTCTGAAGGATTTGCTTCGATAATAGAAAGTTCAACTCTGTTTTCATAAATCCTAATTTCCCATTCCGAAAGATCTAATTTACTTTGGCAATTTTCGGAAAATGATTTAAAATTTTGAATAAAACCGTCTGACAACCATCTATTTACTCTATTTTCAGAAGCGCATAAAATATCTTCACACGGTTTTTTCACGATAAAACTGTAGTTAAATTTCAAACTTCTATATTTCCAATTTTGTATTTCAATACAACACTGTAATTCGCGACTTGAAAAACTTGCAACTAATTATACACCTTATCGCGATCGAGTTATCTGGGGAACGGACAATGCAAAACTGAGCAATGGAAAAATCTCTTTCAAAGAGTTTCCCGTTTGATAAAAATTTCGGTACATTTTTTCCCGCGTAAAATTAATCTTATAGTAAATTTATAATATTCTAAACAATTACGTGATTCTGCGATATTAATAGTTTACGGGCACCCTGTGACATTTTGTAGTGTCAAGTTTGACAATTAATTGTGTTGACATAAGTTCGCGTCGTGCATCAGATCAAACCAACTTGACAACATCAGATAAGTATATCTTATTATATAATAAGTCCGATCCTTTGTGGGGTTTTATTATTTTCCAGGCCATCTGCCTCGCATCGCGGTGAGCGGAGCAACCAGTAATCAGGATGAGGACAAGTTTGGCGACCAGATGCCCTGCTTCAAATCATCCAATCCATTGACATAACACACGCAGAACAGTGAGTACCCAACACGGTTTCTCTGGATTTTTTCTTTTTGAGACGGTTTGTCGCGATAAATATGATTTAAGATTTGGAATGTTAGATTTGGGAACCATGTGCAGGGGGCTAGCCCATTGGCTCGATGGAGGTCGGATAACCCCTCGTTCGGAAAGAAGACCGAATTCGCCTTTTGCTGCAATCAGGCGTTCTCCGGCGAGGCGGCGTGGTCCTGCGAAGACAGGTGGGCCATGTGTCACTACTTGATGATGTACGGGTAGATCAGCGATCGAAGTGAACTCGCCGGGTTGGATGGGTATGTTTTCGTGTTTGGCGATGAGCTCCTTGTACGGGTCTCCAATGGTGCGCACCAAGATAGGGGCTTTGGCCATGGCACCTGCGCTTATGCTATGCACAGCTGGAGCAGGGCCAAGGACGCAGGCCGTTGAAAGGTTGGTGCGATCGTCCAAGAGGCGGCGGTTTCGAAGGTCGATGATCAGGCCATGATGATTTAGCGCATCGGCTGCTAGGATGGCTGTCTGAACGTCTGTAATGACGAAAGGCCACTGGAATGGGCGGCGTAACCCAAAGTCAAGTGTGAGTTGCTTGGTGCCAAAGGTGTTGATAGGCGTACCATTGGCTGCCTGTAGCACGAGGCTCTGTTTCTCAAGAGGTCTAGCAATGAGGTACCTAGGAATGATGGACAGAGCAGAGCCGGAGTCTACCAGGAAATGAGTCTTCGTGCTACGGTCGGAGATATAGAAACGTTTCTCCGAGATATTGCCGGCGGTGTCCGCCCGGTACAGCGCTGGCGAAATTAGTTGTCCGAGCGTCTTACGATGGTGTCTTGTACTGGAAAGGTGCAGGGCTTCCTACAGCGGATAGCTAAGGCTGCATGCTTGCTGTGGTACCAGCAATATCAATGGCAGAGCGTGGCCTTCCTTGACGGCCGTCTCGTAACGAGGAGCGCCCGCGCTGTATATTGGCATTGACGAATGGTTGCTGAAGTGCATCACGGGTCAAACTTGCCAACTGGGTAATCGCTAAGCGCAGGGCGGCTAACTCGGCGGCGACCTGGTCCATGGAACTACGTGTTGAGGTGGGGTCAGATGAGAATGTGGTTGGGTCCATGGACGTGGTCATTACTGCCGGGCCCATGTCGTGTGCCTCGTCTGCGACCGCGGCGAGCTCCTCCAGCGTCTGATTCCTGATAAGCAGCAGCATGCGCCGCGTCTGCTGCGGCAGGAAGTCGAGCCATTTGACCCGCAGTACGTCGTCACTGACTCGTGTGCCAGCAAGAGTGCGCATGTGGCGCAGCAGCTGCGGCGGTCGTCTGTCCCCGACCTCGACGCCTGTGGGGAGCTTGTGTAATTGGGCGTCGGGGGAATCCGTGAAACGCGAAATGATAACCGCCTTGAGGCGCTTATATTTGTCGAGCTCCGGCGGCGCGCGGTGTTGTGGTCCAGTGAGGAGACCGTGAGGTGGTACCTGGTTGAGCCCCTTGTGACCTGATGCACTTGAAATTGGGACTCAACCTGGAAGAACCACAGCTCCGGGCTGGCGCGCCAGAAGGATGGCAGCTTGCAGTAGCCAACACCGTTGACCTGTTGAGCTGAAGGTTGTTGTAAAAGGTCGAACGGTGTCGGTCTTGTAGACGGGGGTGGTAGGCTTTGACCTGCTGTTCCTACCTGATTGGGCAGCTGTTCCAGTGAGAGCAAGAGCTCTGGGTTACGCAGCGTGGGGGTGCGCGCAGCATCATCGTCGTCGTCTCGTCCAAGGACCATGCTTTTGCTAGACGTCGGGGTCACCACTTTAAAAGTCTTGGGTTTTAACTCTTAATAATATATATTTATGTTTTACTCTTTGGCTAATGGCCCGATGTCGGACGACGACGAGCATGATGAATGATGTTGGTGTTGAGGTTGTTGATGATGTTCTTCTGGTTGATGTTGATGCTGATGTTGACGGTTCCGTTGTCGATTCGGTTGTTGGAGAAGACGTTTCGACTCCTTGGTGTTTGCTTAGGCCCGCTCATGTATGTCAGCTCTTGAGAACTTAGGAGAACGGACTTCTCTGGTATGTTATATCATGAGAAACTCGAAGAACGGCTCAAGCAAGTATTACATTTTCTGATGTGGGAAATCGGCCGGCAGGCGAAAATCCCTCGGGAGGGGCGAGGACCTGCTTGCGCCGTGACGGATGTGCTGACGTTGGAGTGATCCATGGCGCCACAGTCACTCACTCCCCAATGACCTTCGTGCCTGTCGAAGGGAGTGAAAATGTGACCTTCCTCCTAGTAGTAGTAGGTGTTGGCTGCTGTATCAGTGTGCCATGCAAGGGCGTTGACGTGGGCGACTGTGGTGAGGCTGACTGAGTCAGTGGTAACGGTGGCGTTGATGACTGGGCATCGGAATGCTTCAAGTGCGCTGGCTTCAAGTGGTCGGTGGAAAGGGTCTTGTTGATGCCGTCTGACGTGATTTGCAGTGGCGTGCCAAATATGGCGATCCAGTGGTCGAACAAAGCTCTGGCGATGGTGCTGGCTTTGCTATCGCGCACTGGTATTGCCTGTGGCCAGCGCGTATAGCGATCAATAATGGTGAGGTAGCTCTCGTAGCCCTCACACAGCGGAAGCTTGATGAGGTCAACGTGGATGTGGTCAAAACGCCCGTCCGGCGTCTTGAAGCTACCCAACTCAGCGCGGTTGTGGCGGTGGACCTTTGAGCGTCGGCATGGTACACACTGCTTTGCCCATCGGCACACATCCTTTCGCAAGCTTTGAGCGCAACGCGCTTTGCGGTGGCGCGACCGCTGGGGTGTGAAAGTTGATGAACGATGTCAAATGCTTGGCGTCGGAGCGCGACTGGCAAGTAGGGCTTGATGGTACTATTGAATTCGACAAAGTGTGCTGTGTAGTCTTCTAGAGCCAATTGGTGCAACTTGAGACCGGAGTTTGCCGGGAGGTACGGCAACTGAGTGTCTTTCGCCTGGGCTTCACTGATTGCTCGGGCAGAAAATGCGGTCACTGTCTCTACTCGTGAAAGCGCGTCAGCAACGACGTTGTCTTCGCCTCGGGTGTACTCCAGCCGTGAGTCGAACTGGCTGATGAAATCTAGCTGTCTGCTTTAGCGGGGTGAAGCTTTGTCCGAGCGCTGTGTCAGCGCGAAGGTTAGTGGACGGTGATCGGTGTGGACGACAAAGTGCCTCCCTTCCAGCATGCGTTGGAAAAATTTTATGGCGGCGAAGATAGCCAGAAGCTCGCGGTCGTAGGTGGAGTAACGCTGTTCTGTCTCGGAAAGCTTCCTCGAGAAAAAAACCGAGCGGTGCTCAAGTATTGTCATCGCGTTGCTGGTCCAAGCCTGCGCCAATGATGGCGTTGGATGCGTTTTTTCGTAAAATTTTCGGTATCTTCTTTAGCTGCAAAATTTTTCAAAAAAAAAATCGATATCTTGCCTCATTAATACTAGGCAACTTTTGATACCATATAGGGCAGAAGTAAATTCTTGTACAATTTTCATTTCTTCATCAAGTGCAATATCAATTTCATCAGTTAATGACGCAAAAACAGTTTGATATGTGTCATTTGAGGAAAATGTTATATATGGCTTAATTTTTCCTTTATTATAGAAAGCTGAGATGTAATCACAACCTGTAAACGCGTGAAAAGCAGGTAGACTTTTGCATAATTGTAATCCCAACTTGGATGCCAAATCGCTACAATTAATGCAATCGAGTTTTTGATTTTTGTTTCTTGTTGCTGGATTTGTGAGCCAAATTTTATTTTCTGGCGTTTTGTGAAGGTTCCCCAACAAAATTATTAATAGTACCCACATGTGAATTAAGGTCATGCACACCTCTTATGATATGAATCCGCATCGCACTTGGTACATAAAATAGAAGCTTTTTATTCTTACCCGTTTTTCTATAGACAAGACCATCTCTAATCTCATAGAAAGGATTTTCGTTAGACGCCTGACTTTCTTTCAAATTTTTAATGACAGGATCTTCAGACTGACAAATTCCTAATCACATTTCAAATGAATTTTCTTCCAAAACAAGAACATTATGGCATCGACATCACTTCAGAAGACAACCGATTTCGAGAAATGTAATTATTGTGCAAAATGAAAAGAGAGATTTTTCATTCGTATTTGATAAAAGAAGATGGAACCAATTAAAATCATGCTTTCAATCAATTGTCAGGTATGGCTTGGGATCAGGACTAGGTCTCGAGCAGTTTAAAAGAAACACACAATTTAAAAAATTTACACAATTTTTTCAATGATCGCTCTTTCTACGTCTTACTCGTTTCCCGGCCGGCGAACGATTACCTCTATTCTCCCAATTACTCAGTCACTGTGACAGCTCGTCCATCCTGCACTGACCTCGTCCCGAGTCATCATCTTCCTCGTCGTTATCATCTTCAAACGGACTAATACCTAGAGCGAGAGAACACCACGGCTTCATGTTCTCTGTAGCAAATACTGTCGCATACGGTTTTTTACTGGTACCTTGCTGCATATTTTCGACCAGATAGCGATCGTGTCGAAGAATCTTAATCACCTGCTATGGGCCCTTGAATGTCGGCTCCAACTTCTTCGATTCACCCGTTACTGCTGGGCCGTTTCGAACAACCACTAAATCGCCTTCTTCATACTTCGTTGGTGTCCGATGTTTTGCGTCAAATCTCGCTTTCCACTTCAATTGTTCGCGAAAAATGTTTTCCAATGCTATTTTTCGCTTCTCTTGGACATTGTTGCTAATCATTTCGTTCTCATCGCTTAACGCCTGTACGATGCGGTTCGACACCAAGTCCAACAACTTGAAATCGAATATGATCTCGTTAGGGGTAAAACGCGTCGTGCTATTTTGTTGACTATTCAAATTGAACTGCATCACATGAAGATTTGTGTCCTATTGACGTTTGTCGTTTTCTGCCGTCCGCAGATATTGCAGAATCGCATGGTTGGCTCTCTCAATCTCGCTATTCGCTCGGGGTGACCGTACCGCAATTTTTGTGTGTTAGATACCATTAGCACGACAGGATCCCTCAAACATTTTAGATGTAAAGGCTGTCCCTCGATCAGTTACAATTTTCGATGGCAACCCGAAGTATGATGACAACTCATTCATCAGTTATATTACAGGTTGAGTTTTTGTGCTTCGTATTGCTTTCAGTACTATATACTTACTAAACGGATCTCGAACTCCAATCACGTGCTGATTGCCTTTGCTGCTCCTGGGAAATGGTCCCAAGTGGTCAATATGTAAAACTCGGAATGGGATAGGTATGATCTCCTCACCGTGAAGCTCACCTTCCCATTTACCACCAACCTCCTTGTGATAGCAACATTCCGGGCACGCCTTAATATACTCCTTAACAGTTTTCCACATTTTCGGGAACCAAAACAAGTCACGCAGCTTCTGTAGAGTCTTCTCTTCTCCAAAATGTTCCATCTAGTCGTGGTAAGTACGAAGTATTCGCCATCTGATCGCATTTGGCACCACAAACTTCAGCTTGTTTCCGTTTTTGCGATATAACCGTCCGTTCTTCATCACATAGTCGATTCTTATTTGTTTCTCTTGTTCGGAGTGTTCGATACCACACAGGATGTTGATAATGCGTCTCACTTTCTCGTCCTGATGTTGCAGTCCAGTCAACCAGTCCAGTTGACTGACTTCGACACGTAGAATCTTTTCCGGCACCGATTGCAGCGTCGGTAGATCTTCGCAGGGTGCACGGCTGAGCGCATCGACATGTCTCATCCGTTGTGCTGGTCGATGAGTGAGTGTGTAATTGTTTTCTTGTAATCTAAGCCACCACCTGGCTACTCGTGGTATGAGCGGTGTTAAGAGCTTGGTTGCACTAATCGCAGCGCAATCGGTGACGATGGTAAAATGCTTCCCTAACAGGTACATCTTGAAACGGTCCCCGCTCTCCACCACTGCAAGAGTTTCCAATTCATGGCTGGAATATTTTTGTTCAGCTAAACTACATGTTCGGCTGTAATACATAACCGGTTTCCAATGCTGATCATCCATACGTTGGAGTAAAATCCCTGAGATACCGGCACTACTAGCATCAGTGTGTACCCCGTGGTCGCTGTTCGGATCGTAAATGTCCAACACTGGCTTGTTTATTACGGCACTTTTTAACTCGTTAAAAGCCGCTTGTTGCGCTTCCGTCCACATGAAGTTACTCTCTGCCTTCAGGAGCTGATTCAGCGGCGCAGCAATCGTCCCAAAATTTGCCACGAAGCGTCTGAAGTAGTTGGCTAATCCTAAAAATCGTCGAACCTCTGTAGCCGTAGTAGGAATTGGATATTCCTTAATACAATTCGTCTTAATATCTCCTGGTGTGGTTCCATGCACAGAGATGGTGTGTCCCAGAAACGTAAGCTCGTTGGCCAGAAAAATACATTTGTTGAGTCTCAACGTCAAACCAGCATCCTCGAGAAGAGACAGAGACTCTTTTATTATCTCCAAATTTTCGCCGATGCTATCGGTGGCAATTATGACCTCATCCACATAGCCAATCGCCTTATGACGCATTTTGCTGAAAATTGTGCTCATCACTCGCTGGAATACCGCTGGAGCATTAACAAGCCCGAATGGTATACAATTAAATGCATACTGGCCCGTTGTCGTACAAACTGCAGTATATCGCCTGGATTCCTCCTTGATCGGGATCTGATAATATCCGCACATTAAGTCAAATGTGCTAAACCAAGACTTGCCAGTCAGTCGAGCCAGTTCTTCTACTGATGGCATCGGGAAAATCTCTTTTCGTGTGATGGCGTTCAATGCTCGGAAGTCGATGCATAAACGATCACTGCCGTCTGCCTTCTTCACCAGAATCGTCGGTGATGCAAATTCCGACCGGCTCTCTTTTATAATTCCGTGCTCCAAGAGCTCGTGAACGTGTTTGTCCACGACAGCTCGCTTTGCAAATGGTATCCGATATGGTCGTTGACATACTACCTTGCTACTGTTGAGAATAACCTCCATATTCGCATACTTGTACCTTCCGAGTTGCGATAACTCATCGCTAAAACAACGTTGGTATCGTTTCAATACTTCATATAGTTGTGCCTTCACGGAGTCCTCAATGTCACCATGTTGACATTTCGGAGAATTTAAAACGATTGAGTAGCTTCCGCCATCGATCACCAAGCGTACCTCATTCTTGCCTAACATGTCGATGCCCAGCAATACAACGGCATCCCAATGCTCGTCTTTCACCAAGTAAAGCTCGGCTTCTACGCTGGCCTTATCCACACAGATGTTCGTCACGACCTTTTCGCTGCTGCTGATACGTCCGCCGGCGAATCCATTGAAAATCGCCCACGCAGGTTGTGTTGACATTTCGAGATTATGTATAGCAGACTCCGTAACGAGTGATCTGTCACTAGCTGTATCGATGATCGCATCTTACGATTGCCCGTTGATCCAAACTTGCATTCGCGCAATTCGTGAGGTAGCCTTGCTGCTTTGGTTGACCCGATCATTTGACATACGACACCCAGCTGTCGTGTGATTCGTCTGTTGACACTTTTGGCATCTCTCGCGTCGTTGTGGCCTTGGATAATCACGAGATATATGTCCTGTTTGACGACAGTTGTAGCATACTCGCGGTCTATCGTTGCTCCTAATTTCCGTATTCGATTGTGTTGGGTTGTTTACAGGTAGCCGCGAAGTTGTTGTACACGCAGCTCCACCCGTTGCTACAGCCGCGCAAAATTGCTTAATTGCGGACAGCGATTCTGTTGTCGTTTTGAAATACATACTTCCGATGCTGTTCTGCAATGCTTGATGTTTGACATTTCTCCGAAAATATCTAATTATGTCTGGTTCACACAGGTTACCTTGTCTACCCATTGCTACCAGTCGGAAATAAAAACTTTCGATTGTTTCAGTTGATTGTCGGCATGTCTCGATCATACGAAGATGGACGTCAGCACTTCTTTCCGACGATGGGAAATCGTGCAACAACTGCTCTGCAAATGACTCCCATCCGTTGTGGACCTCTTCGATCCCGTCTAACCACAGCTTAGCGTAGCCCCTCATATTTGCCATGACTGCACACATAAGCATCTTCTCGTCCCAGGCATACGCTTCCCAGAGTCGACGTACTCTTCTCACAAACTGTTATGGTGTGAGCGAAGTTGGCGATGACGGATTGAATGTGGGAAGGATGTCAATGATATCTCACACACGGTGTTTATTTGATTGCCTCATCACTGAATGTGATTGCTCCACTTTTCGATCCAATACACACGTCTCTCTAACCAAACCATCTTGTGTTGATTTCTCGCATTCGTTATTTTTCGACGGCGTACTTACTTTACCGCTTGCACCTTGGGTTCGCCTCTCGTCAATGCATATCACTGTGTTTGCCAGAGATTCCATTAGCGTACGGAGATTTTTCACGTCTTCGGACAGCCTTCCGAGAGCGTCGCAGTCATCATTTTCGTCGTCGTCGATATCGCCAATATGATCAGCTCCGATGGCTTCTGTGAGCCGCAGAATGAGATCATTCTTATTCCCCTTCGTCGACAACTCTTTTGCACTAAGATGTCTTTTTATAGCCCTAGCTGTTAATTCACATATTTTAACGACCGGCATCGTATAATTTTTTTGTTTGTTTAAGCACGCTGATTCGCCATAATGACTAAAGTTCACCAAGAAAATTCGCGCACACCGAGCAAAATAAGTCCACACGTAGTTACCACTAAGTCGACCGTACAGGCCCGTAGCCACGTAATCCCACCTTTTCCCGCGCGCACACAGATACAAATCAGCAGCGTATATACAAATCTTTCACAAAGCGTCGCCGCGTCGTTCACAAAGTTCCACTTGGAACAAGTTCGGACTTGTCGTTCACACCGTTTTTTAAAATCAATCCTATCCCACTTCTGACTGTCAGGTATGGCTTGGGATCAGGACTAGGTCTCGAGCAATTTAAAAGAAACACACAATTTAACAAATTCACACAGTTTTATCTAATGCTCAATGATCGCTCTTTCTACGTCTTACTCGTTTCCCGGCCGGCGAACGACTACCTCTATTCTCCCAATTACTCAGTCTCTGTGACACAATCATATAAATGAAGCAATCATTGCTGAAGAGAAGATGAACAGACGAACAAGATATGATTTTATTGAAGTTTTTTAAATTTAGTTTACAAAACTCTAATACGAAAAATACCGATAAAGAATATGATCTATTATAAACATAACTTACGATTGTTTGAGCTGGTTAAGTCGAACATTATGAGATCTTTCTCGTTGAAATGCTGCTCACAAATAGCTCTGTGGTCCGGAAGATACTCCTGGGCATGTTTCCCCCCTGCCAGCCATTGTTGCCGGAGTTGACCTTTTTGGGGCATTAGAAATTGTGCTTTGATGGCACTCCATTTGCTGATCTTCGGCAGCTCTCTACTAAGCAAAACTTCACCATTCCTACAAAGTTAACAAAAAAGCGGTGAAGTTATAAATTAATCCGGTAAATATTCTACTTATCTGTAAATTGCTCAAGCAATCGATTACCACCTTAACGTATATCATGTGCCTATGAAAATCAGAAACTTTTATCATTTTTTATATAGCGCTTATGTTAGGAAAATTTCAAATAGTTTTTTCACTTTAGAAGTTCTATGTGAATACGGTAAGTGATGTATGCTTAGTTATATCAAAAGCTAAAGGCTTTTTCAGTCAGCACTTATAATAAGCAAGTTTTTTATACACCAAATTCCGTCGAATGGTATTAAGCTCTAATAAAACCAGGGAACTTAAAGCCTTACGAAACCGAAAACACACTTCACTGAAAGCCGCGTAAATAATTAATGCGCGGGAAACGTCGCTGATTGACTTAGGAACTACTCAAGTTTCAAATTTAAACATCCGCGTAACTTTTATTCCGGATGCTTGATTTACACTTTTTGGTTCAAACGATGTAACTTCACCTTACACTTGATATAAAATGTTTAGCAAAAATGTAAAACAATTACCTTTCACATCACCTTGCAAAAGTTTTGTAGATGTCCTCCGTCTATCGAACTCCACTTTTGGTTTTCCTGTTTTTCCTAAATTAAAAGAACATCTGTGATGCAAAATTTTTTTTACTAGTGTCACATCCATGTGTAGCAAGCATTCAAAAGTACGTATCCACGCATCTAAAGTAGATAAGCCAAAACCAAGATTATCTTTCTCGGCAATAAACTGTTTATTCAGGTCATTCGTCGTTTTTGGGGTTGCTTCACAAATGAAACATTTCTGTGAGGATGAAGTTTCAGTCACAGCATTGCATATTTTTCCATTGACCACTGTAAAAATCATTTTATGTTCAATGGAAACCTGATGCCCCAAAACTTTGCACAAAGTCGGGAATAAACTATTGATTTCTTCTAGGACTTTGTTTGTGTCAATAAACCTCTTAAGTTTCCTTGCTGAACATAAACTTTGTTGGACGACAATGAGTTGTAGATGATGAACGAGGATTTTGCCAAAGAGATTTGTCTACCTCATCCGTTAGTTGTAGAGGAACGAATGAAAAGGCAAACAAAAATTCATCACTATTACCAAAGTCGGTGAATTGTTCTTTATATGTACTATAACCGGAACTTCCACCACAGCCCCATTTGCTAGTGAGACATAAAGAGGAACAAACTGGTAGCAAATTGGCGAAAACAGCTTGCAGTGCCGTGACCAACCGTTTCAGAAGTTTTGTCGTTTGAAGCTTGATCTTAGCACGATCTTCATTTACAAAAATGTCTAGTTCAGATGGATAGCAAGCCGTTTTCGCCCTTCTTACACTAAATAAAGACGGAAATAGCTTGTGCTGTGCCTTGATACTCCACTTTCGAGTCTGCTTATAACTAAAAGTTGTTGATTTGCTCTCAACGTAGTACGCAAAAGCTTCTTCGCTCGACAAACACCTTGGCTCACTTAACGTTATATATTGATCCACATTTACACCAGTAGAACTTTAAGCCACGTTTCTGATAGATCGCGCCATCTATCTTTGCCCAGCCAAACGTGTAGAAACTTCAGCAGCATAAACAAGCTCACTGGCAGTCCGCTCTTGTACGAGGTTATTGACTTTCCTTCGTTTGGATCTGAGACTGGAAGCTTCGAATACTTTATGAGGCCTTCCCGGTCTCGCATGGGTTTCCGTTATTCTTAAACTCATTTAATTGGTCACCGACACCTCGATGCATATGTCGGCACTCGTGAGCCACGTTAAATTTTTTTCCATAAATCGCCTAAGGTTCCTTCCACGGCTTTTCAATTTCTCAGATATTTTTGTAGCATATCTGGAGATAGTGACCTGAGCCTCCCGTTACACTAGATATATTTTGCCCCAACATTATGAAATGAAATAACTCCTCATTTCGACTTTCTTTCTGGGCCTTTAACCTAACATCGAACAATTCCCTTTTCGGTACAACGAGTTTGACAACTGAACAATCAAAAAAAAACAACATAATTGTGCGAATGATTCGCAATTGTATTTTCTACTGATTAACACAAGACATTTATCGCTATCAACTCGGAAAAAATTTACGCTGGGGACAAGGAGGTGCATGTGAGATTTTTGCCAGATAAGTTCCAAAAGTTAGTAAAACAAGTTGAGTAAGCAGGAGAGTGCTCCTACCGATTGAACATATTCAAGTTAAACAATATTCCTAAATTTTCATGAAAATTGATAGAAAATGAAAGTCCCCAAGCCAATTTTAAATATGTATCAACCATAAACATGTGTTATTGTTGTTGTAATTCCATGCAATTAAAATGGCTATAACTCACTTGATTGTGATTCGATCTCGATTAAATTTAGCGAACGTTAATATCTTATATTAAGTTTAAAGTTTAAAGGTACCGTCCAGATTTAATGGGCGAAAATGTAAAATCTACAGATCATACCATTATTAACAAAGTTGAGCGAATTTCAATTTCTGAGGTATTTGTTGGCCTTGTACTCATAAAGGCGCACTTTCGTAATAATCTTCAGATTTTTCGGCTCAAAGGTGTCCAATCGCGAGGTGGGGACACAAATTTTCGGTACATTTTGCCTTCCCCTGGACCCCTAATTCATAAAATGATTTTTTTTATTTCAGATTCTAAAGGTCCTAATCAAGACCTTTCATTTGATATCCCACTTGACTACCTTTGATTAAAAAAAATATCAAGGGCTAATTCGTTATAAGGGGGACCCCCTTAAAAAAAATGAGAGAACATCAGAGTTTGAGCATACTAGCATCTAAAGTTTCTGATGAAACTAGCTGTGACACACGGACAGACAGGTCGCGAAATTAGTAGATCTTTGTAAAAAAAAATTTTACAAAGATCTAAAATGCTTATTTGATCAAAAAGTCATTACTAAACCAAAAACAAAAAATAAATTAAAGCGGATCACCCTTGAGTTCTGATTCCATAGTTAAAATGGAAACACAATAAAGTTTGCACAGATGTATACATCAAATATTCTTTTCACGTTTTACCAAAAGAATAGGATACAAACCGCGTCAATTTGATATACTGACGCTTGTCACGTACAAGCGGATGGTAAAATATCAAAAAATCTAACAGGTTCTTTAGTTTTAAGTTATGTTTTCCGAAAAGTTGCAAACGAGTCAATTAGAACATGTCACTTTTGTCCAGCTAGCTTTTACTATGCGAACTACTATGCGTCGACCAGGACGATGTTCAACCTCATAGTCATAATCTTGCAATTCCAAAACCCATCTGTTAATTCTCGGATTTACAAGTTTGAGTCGAGGCGTTATAATCAGTAATCACTTTAAATTTCAGTCCATGAAGATATATTCGGAATCATCTTAGGGCATATAGAATTCCAAGCGTTTCAAGCTCGTAGCTATGTTAATGAGACTCACAATCTGTTGTTCGTTTTGAAAAATAAAATACAGGATGCATAAATCCATTTTTTTTTGTTGCAACAATATAGCATCAAATCCTACTGAATTTGCATCACAATGTTATTCGGTGTAATCATTCGGTGAAAAAGACTTGAAGAAAAGGAGTCTACTGGCTGCACTAAATAGTGTTATTGAATCATCACTACTTCTTACACATGAGACACCATCTACCCCAACTGTTGCTACAAGGCCATATGTAGTACTGCCAGCATTCAACATCCCCATCAACATTCCGAAAGGAGAATAGAGACAATCACGGCTGTCTAAATCATTTTTGATTTTTTCATACCAAATTCTTGTACCAGAATTTAACCTGCTTGTATCAATCCCATACCAAGGTATCCTATTGAAAAACTCGCCGTTATCTAAAACATGTCCTTGACCGATGAAGATTCTTTTTTTGTGATAGGAGGAATATCCCTGTTGACATTATTTCTAGCAAGACATCATAATAGCAGTCTGGGTGTTTACAATTCCCGCTGATAATCTGTGGTTTTTGTTTAGAAAGACTTGATGCATTACATAAAAACACGATGGAGCTAAGCATTCATTCCATTTGGTGGCATCTTCAGTAGCTAGTAAATTCATTGGAGATTTTGAGCTGTTTGCTGACAAATTACTTGTAATTTTATATTGCTTCTCTATCCCTCCTTGTGCAATAGTACTTCCTTCTATCTCTTTGCCTAGCAGTAAATGAAATCTTTCAATTATCTCAAAAAACATTCTTAGAATGACATTTGCAGAGGCTATAGCTCTTCTTTTTAATTTAGATCTCTCTTTGCTTTTGAGGTATGAACAAAATTCAGTAGCATATGTCATGAGAATATTTTTACACTCTTCACCGTGATAAGTCTCTTCTATAAACTTGACTTCAGTTTTTTCTGTAGTGTACAATGCTCCTCGTTTCTTGTTATATTTATTTTTAGTGATTCGAGTAGCATGTCTTTTTCTGATTTTTAGAGAAGGTTTATCAAAGAGGGAGGACCAGGTGCGTATCCAATCGACCATATTATAGTTTGACTTGCCAGTGTTCTCTTTGAAAAATTCCATCATTGATTTAAATGCTTCAGCACTGGGTAAGCTTCTTTGGGTGATTGGATCCCATGTCTGTCTCCCTTTGGTTAATATATCAGCATTTTCATTGTATATTTCTTCAATTACTTTATCCACAACATTGTCTATTGCTCTGAAATACTTCTTTAAGAACAATGTAGAGTATTCTCTCATTGCAGAGACTGAAACATTGCAAGTAGGTTCATTTAAGTTAGTAGGAAACCTACCATTTTCCTTAGCCCAAATTTGTGTATCTTCGACTTTGTCTTGATAATTTCTTCCACCATTTGGCAATTTGTTCTATTCAAGTGTTCTCAACACTGATTCTGCCACTTTGGGTGCAGGAGAGCCATAAGCTAAAGGTGGAGAGTTGGTGTATTGATAGAGTAAAGAAATTGCACTAATATCATTCTTTACTACGTCCTCTTTTTTACATCTTGAATCTCTTTGTAACTTTTCCTTCGCTGCTTCATTTCTTGTTTTAATTAATGTGGAAATCAAGAAAGAATTAAGCATTGTCCTTTTATATTTTTTACAAAATAGTGAGTGTGTTTGCTATAGTTTTCTTGCCTTTTCTCTATGGCTTTTCCCAATTTTGACTGAGTTTTAAATAACTTATCCATGATTATCTAGTTTTATAGTTCTGCCAACACAGATGACGTTGTTATGACCAAAAAAAAGGGGGTGGGTGGGGGGTAGAGATGAGCAACGCAAAACGTGTTCTTATATATAAATATATATCTGAGAAAATTAAATCTAATAATAATTAGTTCAATAACTTGCGTGTGAAACCGTTGTTAAACTTCCTGTTGTTCGTCGACGGGAAGATGCTGATCCCTCGTGGTGTTGAAGAGAGTTGCAAATATCGTTGGCTTCTTTCCTGGTGCTCACCTGAGCGTCGTCGGAAGGTGCAATCCCTCGTGGCGTTGAAACGAGATGCAGATATCGTTGGCTTCCTTCCTGGTGCTCACCTGAGCGTCGTCGGAAGGTGCGATCCCTCGTGGCGTTGAAACGAGATGCAGATATCGTTGGCTTCCTTCCTGCTGGTATCGTTGGCTACCTTCCTGGTGCTCACCTGAGCGTCGTCGGAAGGTGCGATCCCTCGTGGCGTTGAAGCGAGTTGCAAATATCGTTGGCTTCCTTCCTGCTGGTATCGTTGGCTACCTTCCTGGTGCTCACCTGAGCGTCGTCGGAAGGTGCAATCCCTTGTGGCGTTGAAGCGAGTTGCAAATATCGTTGGCCTCCTTCCTGGTGCTCACCTGAGCGTCATCGGAAGGTGGAATCCCTCGTGGCGTTGAAGCGAAGCGTGGTGTTGAAGCGAGTTGCAAATATCGTTGGCTTCCTTTCTGCTGGTATCGTTGGCTACCTTCCTGGTGCTCACCTGAGCGTCGTCGGAAGGTGCAATCCCTCGTGGCGTTGAAGCGAGTTGCAAATATCGTTGGCCTCCTTCCTGGTGCTCACCTGAGCGTCGTCGGAAGGTGCAATCCCTCGTGGTGTTGAAGCGAAGCGTGGTGTTGAAGCGAGTTGCAAATATCGTTGGCTTCCTTCCTGCTGGTATCGTTGGCTACCTTCCTGGTGCTCACCTGAGCGTCGGCGGAAGGTGCAATCCCTCGTGGCGTTGAAGCGAGTTGCAAATATCGTTGGCCTCCTTCCTGGTGCTCACCTGAGCGTCGTCGGAAGGTGCAATCCCTCGTGGCGTTGAAGCGAAGCGTGGTGTTGAAGCGAGTTGCAAATATCGTTGGCTTCCTTCCTGCTGGTATCGTTGGCTACCTTCCTGGTGCTCACCTGAGCGTCGTCGGAAGGTGCGATCCCTCGTGGCGTTGAAGCGAGATGTAGATATCGTTGGCTTCCTTCCTGGTGCTCACCTGAGCGTCGTCGGAAGGTGCAATCCCTCGTGGCGTTGAAACGAGTTGCAAATATCGTTGGCTTCCTTCCTGCTGGTATCGTTGGCTACCTTCCTGGTGCTCACCTGAGCGTCGTCGGAAGGTGCAATCCCTCGTGGCGTTGAAGCGAGTTGCAGATATCGTTGGCTTCCTTCCTGGTGCTCACCTGAGCGTCGTTGGAAGGTGCAATCCCTCGTGGCGTTGAAACGAGATGCAGATATCGTTGGCTTCCTTCCTGGTGCTCACCTGAGCGTCGTCGGAAGGTGCAATCCCTCGTGGCGCTGAAGCGAGATGCAGATATCGACCAACTCAAAGTTCACCCTGCGGACTTGAGCTCGACTATTACAACGCTAGGATAATAGAGCACCCTAGTGCAGCCTCACACTAGGTCCTGATTATGGCTTGGAAATGCTCTTGGGTCGGGATGTCGGGGTCACCAAAATGAGTACAAACTCGTTTGTTGTACTTTGAATACTGAATTTTATTTTAATACAAGTGACTTTATATACATAATTTATGCTTACATAGCTAATTTAGACTAATCGTGGGAACGTACAAGAATGTAAGAAATGTGGTGAGAACCAACATTGTTTTGGCTAGACTATCGTGTGACATTAATTTTACGTTAGGAATTTATGAGAACATGAAGATGTACGTTTTATGTTACAGTTATGAGTTCTATGAGGTAAATTGGAAGTAGAATAATAAAGCTAGGATTTTAATTACAGATATGGAATGTGGGAAACTTGAAATGCAATTTGAATAGTAAACAAGGAGCCTCTGAAAGTTTCGTTCTCAGTAACTCGAAACACTTATGTTTCTCTTCGTTAAATTGATATGTTTCGTTTTTTTACAACATTTCGTACAATGACTTACTATATATTGAAAACTTTTGTATAAACTTCCTAAAATAAGAACAGAGATCTAGAAAACTCTTTGATTCCCTTACATTCCTAGGCACACAAAACTCTTTAATTGCTTCAATTTTCCTTTGGTTCGGTTTCACACCTTTCTCAGAGGTATTATATCCTAGATAAGTTAATTCATAAAGCATCAATTTATATTTATCCAATCTCAATACCAAATTATTCGCTTTCAGTAATCTGAATCCCTGGTCGCAATTAAAATATCATCCAGATACATTTGAAGTTTCTTCTCACTTACAAGATCCTTAAATAGTGTATGCACATTGCGTTGAATAGCTTTTTAATATATTCAAACGGGCCCATCGGCGTTACGGAAATTGTATATTTAATAGAATCGTCAGCCATTTTTACGTGGTGGAACCAATTCTTGAGATCTAAACTACTAAAGTATCTTTTATCTCGCAATTCGTCTATCAGATCTTCTATTAGAGGTAAGGGATAGCTAACCTTGTCAGTAAACTTACTAATAGCTCAGTAAGCTACACATAATCTAATTTCTTTGTTCCTTTTTTACCAGTACTATTGGGCTTGAATAAGGTGAATAACTTGGACGTATTACTTTGAAAACTGTCAAGTAGCTAATTTTTCATATCGTTTAGCATCTTGGGATCCACAACTAGCTCACGTGTACTACTATTTTCCGTATTTATATTTATATGAAAAATCTCGGGTATGGTTTCCAGATTACACTCACCGCCATTACTAATATGAAAATTCAGTCTTATTCCACTCGTACAGGGTGCGCCAGAGAAACTTACTTATTTGAAAGGTCAATAAAAACAAAAGTACTTCAGTTATTGTTTTAAATTTTTTTTTTATTTGAGAATACAATATCCCAATTTTTTTTCATGCAGTCTTGAAAATGACATCGGATAAATGGCGACCCCCATTGCGCATGCACTGATGAAGTCGATTTTTGAAATTCGTATCCACTCTTTGCAGCATATCAATCGGTATCAAAGCCGTAGCCAGGAAAAAATTGTGGAGGGGGGTTTTCAGCTTTTCGACGTATTGGAAAAAAAAATTGGCGACCAAAAGGCCATTCTTTAGTGTTCTTCATTTGAAATCTTAAATTCTGTTCAAAGATTTTCGTTACATTTGATAAAGATTTTCGTTACATTTGATGTCGAATTTTTTCAAAGTAGTTTTAAAAGTATGTTATTTCTGAAATATTCTTCAACCTAACTCGTTTGCTTTGGGTTCAATCAGGCCCATATGACCGGGAGTGGTTTTTGCGTTTGGTGTTACTGGTATAAACCGTTTTGGTATTGGATAATAAAAAAAAATTGCGGTTTTGGTAATTAAATTCATTCTTTTTCTAAAGGACATAAAAATATTGCACAACCTTTTCTTCGGTGATTTTTATTTCTACGCACTGGCCTGAATTCAATTTTCATTCACGAAATTTAATCGTGCTATTGAATAGTGAATGAAACTCGATGGAAATAGTCGACTTTCGACTTTTACGATCGACTTTTGATTTTCGACTTTTGAAGTCGACTAGTCGGTGCCATTAGTCGACTAGTCGATTTTTATTTTGAACGCCAATGTATTCACAAGGTGTGGGCTTATATTTTAAGCAGTTTTTGAAAATGTACCTGTGTAATAACGGAAATTTGCGAGATAACAGTTGCCTTATAAAGAATCTCTTATACGATATATAATGTCTTGAATAGCCGCTACGACTGAAATTAAAAAGAATATGACAAAAAGTATACATAAGTGCACACATAAACGAAAAATTTCCATTTTCACATAGGTTGCAGATTTCATTTTTAATTCTTTTTTCTCAGTTGCACGCCAGAACTCTACAAAAATTTTGGCAGTACAACAACTCCGATAAGATAGCTTATGGATTCATCATAACATCTTTAAAAAACATTTCAGCCATATGAAATTAGACAAAATATTTTGTTTGAAAATAATTTTATTTTAAAATAATGTTTTTGGATGAAAAATGATTTTAAAGCTCAAAGCATTCCTTTTCTAGGCTACGTAAAAAAACCAGCATATTAACACGACTTGGAGAAAGCCTGTTTCGCCATTGAGTGGCAATACGTCCAGCGTGGGAAAACAAGCGGTTTGCAGGAACTGATGTACCCAATGCTGGCAGATAACGCATTGTCACCTTGAATGCGTGAGGATATTCGCTTTTTATGCTCCTCCATAGTAACAATGGGTTTGGGTTCTCTTTTCGATTGAAAACCGGTCTGTTCAGGTATTGGCGGAATTCAATTGGTATCCCTCCGGCTACATCTTGGTTGGCATCTACCATGGAGCTGCATGCCATTTGGTCGAAGGTGGACCAAATGCTCTCAGACGATTGTTCGAGACCTTGAGCCTGCTCTGTCACGTACCCCGCCTCAACTTGGCTTTCTGCTGCAATTTTTTCAGCGATTTGTTTACCTACGAAAGAAATAAACAAATGCTTTTATCCGTGTATCCTGTAAAAATATACCTATTCGTTACTCGTTTCAAATATATCTTGACAGTTCTACTTAGAAAAGAGTTGACATTTACAAACATCATTTACAATTGATGGCTTCAAAATATATGGTCGATAACGTAATACAATTTTTTACGCGTGGTTGTCAACATCAGAAAGCTTTTATTCTCAGTAGCATAAATGTATCAAAATATACGTAGCAAGATTTGTATACAAGAAAAGAGTAAATATTGGGATAGAGCGCTTGTAACGTAATGCACTTATAATGCATCAGTTAAGCTAAAGCAGAAAAAAATTCTCACGAATATAGCTGCTTTCTAAGAACTACACTTTAACAGTTGCTCATATGCCATCCTTTGGAATGAAATACTTCTTCACTTCTGCTTTTGCTCAACTGATATGGAAAGTACTTTAAATAAAATTTCTTTTCAATATACTTCAATATATTTTGAGTTCAAAGAAACAATTTAGGCTTACCAATAAAATTAATAATATTTGCTGCTGCAGCCGCTCCCTGGAACCCAGATTTTTTAAACCGTGGGTCAAGGATCGTAGCAGCAGCAAACGGCCGTACATGTTCAATACGACGAAAGTTCCTATCTATAAGGGTCCTTAGCTCTTCTTGTAAGTTGAATCCTGAAGGCGTGGTCGCCATAAAGCCTGCTACTTTCTGTAATTTTTAAAAGAAGACAGAAATTCAGACTACTTCATTTCAGCAAAAAGACGGTGCTATTTTTCAGTAGGTCGTGCCTCCTGAAGTTTGAACACCATATGGAATGAATGAATGAAACATGTACAGATTGTAGCGCATTTATCAGCGGAATGCATTTGCTTAGCGTTGTGATTTTTTCGCCCGAAATTTCGCAGGTGACTTCATAAAGTGGCTTCAACAGGTGACGGATCTCCATGAGGGTATCGAGCTCTTCACCACTAACCATATTCGGAGGCTTGGATCGAGTGCTTTTATCCTTTTTGCATTTCAATAAAACGCTACTCAAAGTATCCGATAAGTGGATAAACGATCGAGCGTCTCATAGCAGGAGTTCCATCGCGTGCGTACTTCTTGCATCAATTTTAGGCACAAGTGCTCGGGAGTTCCTGCCTCTTGCTGCATCCTTAAAAGTTCTGCAGTTGCCACAGAGCTCGTCCGAAAGAAACGCACAATTTGCTTCACCCTCATAATTAGATCTTTAAGGGTCGGGCTACCATCGGATTCGAGCTCGTCGTTATCAAGGTCCTCTTCATCCTCTGGCAGCTCATGACACTCGTTGGATTCAGAGGGCCTTTTATTTTCATGCAGACCGATGGCTGCCTCACCGATGCCATTGATAATATGTGCAACGCAGTTAATGTGTTTTTGTAACCCAAACTCCTCTCTCACAGCGCCTTTGATATTGGCACCACCATCTGTCACTACAGCCACGATACGATCATCTGTTATTTTAAAATCAGTACAAATATTCCGTAAAGCCTTACGTAGATTTGGTATATTAGCCCTATCGAGAAGTGGTTTAGCACACAGCTCCACGGACTTAGTTGTGATATCTGCAATTAAAGTATGAAATAAACTTTTCCGTAATTTCCCCAATGTTGAAGAAAATAGAGTACAAAGAAATACACAGCTCCTGAAGAGCTTATATTTAAACTCAGGACGAAAAAGCTTGTGGTACCATTTTTACATCTTTTAAATATTTTATAAACGTGAACTATTCTGAGTAATATCACAAATAGTTTCCCCCACGAGAAATCAATTGGCACAAAAATGTTGTTTGAAGTCAAAACTCACAGTTCTGTTACGGCTTTCATTTCGAGAACGTTTCCGATCTCTACCGTTAAAACTTCGAGAGAATCGTGAATTTTGTTGTTGAAATGCCATTTTGAGATAAAAAATTATCTGCTTAGGGTCCGAGTTAAAATATGTAGCTTCTAACAGAAGCTATGTTAATAAAAGCGAATGCATTCTTTAGGCATTACCTTTGGTATAGTGCGCTGTTATGCCCAAGTACGATTGCATGGAACGCGAAGTCCAGATATCTGCAGTAAGTGTGATTGCATCACTCGTGGCCATATCTGCAGTAATCTTTAGCTTCATATCCTCATAAAAATCCTCAATCTTTTTTTTAAAAGTAGGTTCACATGGCGGGTGATAAAGGGGCTGTCACTTTTGGCAAAATGTGCGAAAACCATCTTTCGCAGGAGTAGATAGCGGTAAGTCATCTTTCACCACCACAAACATTAATGCATTTGTTGTTGCACGATCTCTGTACCCACCAGCTTAAAGAGAATGTAAGGCAATCATGAATATTAAAGAGTGGAATAACAGCGTATTTATTCATGGTACCCGAAATACAAGAAAATGCGAAAAAAATCCCAGAACGAAATATTTCACTGAATCTTTTTAGCTCCGTAAGAAGTTTCTCATTTTGTTACCAGGAATTTCTTCGAATTCAATGTAAACCAAATACTCCAATCAAATTATAAATATTTATACAAAAACTTCAACCCTCGGGTTCTCGGTCACAATCCAAATAAAAGTCCAAATCCCTCCAACGTTTCGATAAGTTTAAAGTATCTCTCTACTTACATGAAAACGAATTTAATATTATGTGGTGTTCATAATATTACATTCGTTTTCCTGTAAGTAGAGAGATACTTTAAACTTATTATATAGATGGCCTGACGATGGTAACATTAATTTATTTTTGAATTAACTTTTCGGAACGTTGGCGAAATTTGAAGTTTTATTTGGATTGTGACGGAGAACACGAGGATTGAAGTTTTTGTACATACACATCGTCCTGTCCAGTATCAAGAAGTTAAATATATATATATATATATATATATATATATATATATATATATATATATATATATATATATATATATATATATATATATATATATAATATATATATATATATATATATATATATATATATATATATATATATATATATATATATATATATATATATATATATATATATATATATATATATATATATATATATATATATATATTATATATATATATATATATATATATATATATATATATATATATATATATATATATATATATATATATATATATATATATATATATATATATATATATATATATATATATATATATATTATATATATATATATATATATATATATATATATATATATATATATATATATATATAATATATATATATATATATATATATATATATATATATATATATATATATATATATATATATATATATATATATATATATATATATATATATATATATATATATATGTATATATATATATATATATATATATATATATGTATATATATATATATATATATATATATATATGTATATATATATATATATATATATATATATATATATATATATATATGTATATATATATATATATATATATGTATATATATATATATATATATATATATATATATATATATATATACTATTTACATAGTGGCACACACCTGAAAAAGAAGTAGCATTGTTGATGCATTTGTCCATCGGTCCTAGTGACACACTAGATGAGCGACGGCTTTCCTTGGGCACTGGTGGACCATCCAATGATACAGAAGCTATTTCGATTATAGAACTCGAACTGGTCTCTGCCCTAGTGCTTCCACTAGCCTGAAAAAAAATTCTTTTATAATACAGTTTTTCCTACGGCAGTTAGATGCCTTCAATGTTGTAATTGGCTGAAAAACAGCAGCAGAAATCTTCTACCAAGGACAAGATTTCAAGATCACAAAACGTGTGGCCTCATTTCGCAAGAATCACTGCTGAAATCCTTCAAAAACTATTCAAAACCATTCTTACCCTGCTGGGGCCTGGGATGTCTCTCTCATCTTCAGGCACTTTTCTTTTTTCTGCGTCTCGACTAGATGCACTAGTACCTTGTGTCGGTACCGGTATTTTATGCACTGCTTTGTCTTAAAACGATATTTAATGAAACTTAAAACAAAGAATAATCCTCGATTTATAGCGTCAGTAAATCACAATCAAATACGAGAGAACAGAGATTTGCAAATGAATCCTCGTCAGTAAATCACTTAATCAAAAACGAGAGAACGGAGACTTGCAAACTAAACACACTAAAGACATTTGTCTGTAAACCAGTGAACACTTTACCTATTATCAAGATTTGAAAAATCACTAGTTTTTTTAGTTTTTCCTAAATATTTGAAAAACTAAGCGGTTTATGCTAAACATTGTTATATACAAAAATGTTCTACGTTAAATTTTAAATAAGAATGGTCCCGTTCAAAATCACTCTAAATTGTACGGTTCAAGAGTTACAGACGGTGTAAATGTTAACTTTTTCGTAATTTTGATAATTTTTTAAAAAAATAAGCTTCGTAAAAGAATGTTGCTATTTCAGTGGCCGGTGGTATGTTAGTGATAAGCCCTTGAAGGACCGACAACCTCACCACCTTATCAAGGGGCACTCTTTTTTAAGGGAAAAGAGGCTTCCACAGGCCTAGGCCATATAAACCTGTGGTACGGAGAAACCCACCCTGAACTTTCTACGAACATTGCAACATAAATTCACTTCTTGAGCATAAATATCTTTCAAATTTGGAATGTTCAATGTCTTTATTAACTTCACTCATCCTCCAGCACATTATCCTCCTCCTCTAGCTCGTCGTCTAAGATGTTATTATTGTCCATGTTATCACCCGCTTGGCCTGAGCAATTGCTGCATATGCTAGTGCAGTTTTGACCACTCCTTCTGCATGCACAATTACGAACGCATTCATCTTAGCAAGTACACCTTATAAGGGACAGTAATTCCTGGGGGGCTGCAGGACGTGCTGTTGTAATTTGTGTCAGGTGGTCACCAATCTTCTTCCAACCCCACTCGAGTGGATCCTTATCTTCATTCAGCCACTGTTGTACCTGGTGGTAGGTCCTAAATGAATGCTGTCTGGATGCTCCTGAAGTGGGGGGTAGTGCATCCAACTTCAGTAATGCATGTATAGGCTACTTTGCAATCGTTTTCAAGTAGGACTGGTAGCGGAGACAATCTAGATCTTCAGTGTTCTTGGCTCCAAACATTGCAAGTAGGAAGTAATTTCCTGCATCAGCCACTGCACTGGGGTCGGCTTTGGGGTTGTTGAAGACCAGAAGTTTTTCACGAAGAACGGTGTTGGCTTGATCTTTCCTATAAGGTGCAATTTTTCCCTTCTTATAGACAGCAGACACAGTGTCACAGTCTGTGAAGGCGTATGTAACCAGAAGTACATCTTTCATATCCCCAATGCCTTGCTGAATGTCAGAAATAATGTACACTTTTTCCTGGTGATTTCCTTTTTTAGGTACGACCATTTTCAGTTTATTCCCTGAAGGTGCGTGGACAGTCAACAGTACTAATAAGTCCGTGTCATCACCAATAACACACGTTTGAACATCTTTCTTTGCTTCATCAATAGCTATTAAGACTACTAATAGGTCAGCATCACCCGATGCTTGAAGAACTGTGCAACCACATTGTTGCAAGTGCGATGAAAGGAGGGTTATTAGACCCATCTTGTTTTTAGCACTAGCTAAAAATTCATTTTGATTTATGTTGATATGGATTGAGTCTTCTACTTTGACCACAATGTTGGAACGTGATCTTCGTAGGTGTTCTTGATCCTTTGTGTTACTTCGTTCGTAACCATCAAAAACAACAGTCGCTTTTCCATAATGAGTACATACGTAATCACTATATTGCTCGCAAATCTGTTTAAATGTAGCAGGCTGTTGCCAGACAACACGATGTAGGAGGTGGCCTCCGTCAATTATATAGGACACTTTCACTGGGTCATCGATGTTTGATGATTCTTTTGAATCTGAAACCAAAACCTTCATCATTGATGATTTTTTCCCCTTCCTCATCAAGCCAGATTCGTCAAACAGTGATGGAGGATATGCACAGAGTTCAAACTGAAAAATTTCCTCTAATCTCTCATCACTCCTTACTGTACACACCATCCTATGTAAGAGAGTGTTAGGATTTACACATACCATGTCGTTGTTAATTTTCACCGACTTCGTTATAGAGGCTAGAGACTTGACAGCAAACTTTCTTTTCATGTGTATTTCTTTAAATGTTTTGTTTTCAATAGCTTTGATGGATATGGCTCCTATTTCAAATGCTTTATCGCAGTTTACAGTTTCATCACCTATAACCCCTGTTGACAAGGAAGAGAGTTCAGGTGATTTAGAGAACGGATTATGTTCTTCAATCCAAGAAATGAAGGTTTGCAAGTCCTTACTGTTTCTTTTTGCCTTGCATCTCGTAGCTCCACGTGCTGTTCTGAAGAAAGGCTGCGAACACCTGCAAACTCTTCCATTGCTTCGCACACCCGAGAACAAGTCGGCATGGAATTGATCCAAGTGGCAATAGTTGTCGCTGTGATTCCTCTACCTCCAGTCAATCCACCAATGCTTTTTAAGGACCTCATCAAAACCTGTTCTATGGTCATATCACTCCATACTCCAGACCAAAACTTTTCAGTTCGTCGGATGGTGAAATAACCACAATTAACAAATAAATCGTTTTCTTGGTGCAATGTGTTGAGAAGTTCCAGCGAGTCTTGTAGGTAACCGTGTGCAGATTTAGCGTAGTTAAAGTGACCAGATGCATGGAAAATGGGAAGCATTTGATGGACACAATGAAGGTGAAGGAGAAAGTCCCCACTCCTCTCTGCTCTTATAAACATTCGAACGATTTCAACCATTTCTATGAACTGAATCCACACTTTTTGTGTTCGTCCAGATTCATTTGAACGCCTAAGCTGGTTTTCTAAAATGTCTACAAAGCTCTTTACCACGGTTGACTGTGCAATCTCTTCAGGAGAGGCATTTCCAAGCTTGAAATTGGAATAGACATTATGAAGCTCATCTTTATTCACACTTATGAGAGTTTCATTATTTTTCAAAAATACAGTCATCAGTGCTTCTTCGACTAGGCAGAGAGCACGAATGACCCGAGAGTAAGCTTTCCCGTTCATCATTTGTTGAACACTGTTTCTAGCATACACAGTACTATACAGCTCCTCCAAACCACTACCTGGCATGATGAATCCAATCGCTGACAAAAAGGACATCAACAAATGAAATCCTCCTAGTCTAATGAAGAGTGACTTCAACGGGCTGCCATGAGATGCTGCGGCTACTATTTCACGAGCTTTAGCATACAATGGCTGATCAAAAGTCACCATTGTTATCGTTTGACCATTGCTAGCCCCTTGTTTGGCAGCTTGAAGAAGAGCTGTATAAATTGTTGATGGATTTGAAGGAGCTAAGTTGATAAATGGAAGAGGGACTACAGCCGAAGTTTGGAACTGTTCCTTCGCATAAAGCTTTTCCATGCAGCCACTCCAACCAGGTTTACATTCTCCTGGACCTTCTAACCAGGTGCCACTCAACCAAAACATATTAAGTGTTCGTCCATTTTTGTATGAAAGTGAAAGTTTGTCTTCTAGGGAAGCAAGGTTTGTAGCGACTATTTTAGAATATCCAGATGTAGCCGGGGCTTTGTAAGTTTGCAAGTCAAACAGGCCTTTGTTTTCAACAGCTTGAGCAGCAACATTCTTCCGAGGTACATTTTCCTCAACCTGAAGAGCTGTTTTAGGTGTAATGCAAGCAATTACACCCATGACGTGGAAGGTGTTATGACCATCTAGTGTGTGAACATTGTAGTCTGCATTATCGAAAACGAATTGCACATAACCGTTTTCTATTCTTGTGTTCTCTTGGCAAGTGACGGATCTCTCATATCTCAACACTTCCTGGTAAGGTACACAAACACCCATATTGCACAGGGTGTCAATCAAGACCTTCGAACTAAATTTTCTGAGTAACAAAACACCCGTTCCAAGTTGGGCTGGGGATAAAAACGATCTTGGACGAGCAGCGTGTATTATACTGTTACATATTGCTGTTTTTTTCCTTTCCATAATTTGTTTTGCCCTCTGGATTTTCTCGGATGTTTGTCTTGTACAAGTAGGCTGAATGATTTCAGTTATCAAGACACTGAGCAACTCAGGTACCAGTTCAGATCCCCCTTTACGAATATCTTCAATTGTTGGAAACTGGGAATAGTCGTAACTTTTGGACTTTATCTCACGTCGGATAATTGCTGCTGCAGTTTTGATCAATCTCAGTTCCTCTGCTTCATTATCACAGTTCCGATTTTTATACCAGTTGTCTGATAAAATATTAGTTGATGCTCCAAAAAAACAAATCACACTTCTTTTTCCTGGTAAAACTGCAAAAATTAAACTATTACCATAACGCTGGATAAGTTTTCTTTTGAAATGTGTGACAGTATATGGCTCAACTTCAGGGCTCAGACGAAGGAATATATTTTGTAGTTCTTCAAAGTCGTATTGACATTCATTGTTTTCCTCCAAATAATCACATAGCTTCTCAAAAGCGTCTTCTCTTTTGGCATCAGCACTAGACCCACCTTTACTGGTTGCTACTCCTTTTTCGGGCCGTGACGATCCTGGCTTTTGAAATGTCTGATAACAATGCCAGTGGTACCTCCCACCAGAACTTACGAGATCTATGACCTGAGAGAGCCTCACACTTACCTCATCTCCCCACTTGTCATGCCTGTTATTTGCTTCCGTTCTGATGCTTTCAATCAGTTCAAGTTTCTGCACTAAACTCCACTTTTCTTGAGCAGGATTCCTGCATTTAGATACATCTACACACTTGCGACCACAAAGAAAACATAAGGCTTTAAAATCAAATGATTCACGTGGTATCTTTGCTGGAGGTTCTTTTTCCATTTCAGGTGGTTTTGGACGTAATATATAGGTTTGTCGACACTTACTATGTACTTGAAGCGAATCATTCTGCAGGAACTTGGCTTTGACGCCATCTTTACGTATTTCACTACACTGAATTATTTTGTCCACCGCCTTTCTAGTCAGAGTAATTAGTTCACCACCCTTGTCCTTACAAGGTTTTAACACACACTCCGCCATAACTAACACACTGTCTTAAGTGATTTTCACATAATTCGCACGTTACTATAAACACCAACTATAAAAAATTTATAGCAAAACTGCACTAGAAGTACCACGCACAAACGTACTCAACTTATCTCCTAAGACGACTGAAGAAGAATATCGATCGATCTGTGACAGTGCGTGAGGGAGGGGTGGAATGGAGGGGGCAGACAACAGGTGCAGAAGACAGAACCGCCATTGATTGCGGCCCGCGGTCCAAGGTCACTATGATGGCTAACAATTATTTTTACTTTTTCAACCTTCTATGGTGCCTCTTAGCCTCTTTTTGACTATAATACTGTGGTATATTATTACTCTTTAATTAAATCATTTACTTATTTCTATATAACTTTATTTGGAAAAAAAAAAACCTTAAAAATTATATCATTTTTATTTTTACACCGTCTGCAACTCATGAACCGTAAATTTTACAGGGAATATGCATAGGACATTTTTAGTTTAAAATTTCATGTAGAATATTTTTGTATATAACACTCTTTGTGCTAAACAGCTTAGTTTTCAACCAATTTCTAAACAACTAAAAAAACTATTAAATTTCCTACTTTTTCTCCCCCTCCCCCCCAAACCCGACGCTCAAAATGGTGTAACTTTTTACCAAACAATAAGAGAGTTATATCGAACAATTTGCAGTTGGGATAAAACTTTTACTTTGGATGTCAAGGTTAGGCCTTTTTTTTAGGTTAATAACACCGTACTATTAGTCAAAAACGAGAGAACGGAGATTTGCAAACGAATCCTGTGGATTGAAAATCAAAATCATACTAAAAGAACATTTGTTTGCAAACCAGTGAATACTTTCCCTATTTGTATCCTTCTCTTCTTGTAATTAAAAATGATAAAAATAGAAAAAAGAAAACAACATAACACGGAAACCAAAGTCGCAGTTATTTTCCAAATCACAAAAAGGGACCATAGATACTGTAAACATATCTTCCTAAGCTGTGCAGTTCATCAATGTAATCAATGTATTTTTCATCCGTTGGTCGAAAATGGTTCGGAGTTTCTTGACCTGATATCCATTTTCTAACTTTATCCATGCCGCGTTCCATCAAAGCCTAATGTGTTCTTATTTTCTTGTCTTAAAGAAAACAACATAACACGCAAATAAAATTCGCAGTTGTTTTCCAAACTACAAAAAGGGACCATAGATATTGTAAACATACATATCTTCCTAAGCTAAATGAGGGAAAAGCAAAGAAAAGTGCAAAGAAACAAAAGTCGCAGTTGTTTCCCAAATAATGAAAAGGGACCATAGATATTGTAAACATATAATATATTGTAAACATGTAAGCTGTGCAATTCATCAATGCAATCAATGTGTTTTTCATCCGTTCAGTTAGTGATGTGCCAACTCGGAAAAAACAAAACTCGATTTAACCCGAGTTAAAATTCACGTAACTCGGGTTGAACTCGAGTTATGTAACTCGAGTTAATGAGATTTATTTCCTTACCTTTACATTAATAGTAAAAAAAAAAAAATTAGAACAGACAATGATATTTTTATCTGTTTCAATTCTATCATTTGTATATTATTTGTTTATAATGTATTGGAAGAGTTATACTAACTAAAGTAAAAAAGAAAATTATTGTTAGAAATCAAATCATTGATTTATGTAAATAAATAACTAAAACAAACTTCTAATAAGTTTTAACAAAAACAATATTCTTTTCTTTTTTAAATTAAAGTTAAATAAAATATAAAATCACAAGCGATTGTTAAGTACTTCTTAAAAATAAAAAAAATAAACATTCATGGAATGCTATTGAGAAATAAAATTTGGTCAACCTTTTTTTGGTGCTAGACGGTTTCTTCTATCATTGCACAAAATCCCAGCTTTTGAAAATAAACGCTCTGAAGGGACTGATGATGCTGGTATACAAAGATATTTATGAGCAATTTCGGATAATCCCGGAAATAAACATTTCTTGTCATTCCAAAACAGAAGTGGATCGCATTTTCTGTCAAGATATGGTAATTCAATATATTGTTTAACCATCATAGCTGCCGAAGAGTATGGAGTTGGGTGAGTACTAGTCTCCATGATTTTTTCATCTACAACTCCCCAAAAGTCGTCTTTACACAAAGCAGTAGCAGCGAAAGCAATTGAAATACTAGGGCTATTTGGGCTAGATGAAGGTAGGACTTGATCGGTGCTCATGTTTGATAACTCATTTATTACCCACATTTGCGCATTATTGGCATTACTTTCTAACGTGAAACCTTTTTTTTTAAAGCGTGGGTCGAGAAAGGTGGCTTTTGATGCTGTTCTATTAGCCTCATATACTGCAAGTCGTTTTTCTATTACTGCAGAAAGACTTCCTTTTAAATTCTTGGCCAATTCCGTTACTGGCGTCTTGCTTTCTATAGCATTTCGTAGTCCAAGTATAAGAGGAATAACAGAACACAAACTTGGATATTTTTCCCCTGATAAAATCACAGTAACATTTTCGAAAGGGCGTAAAAGTGCCACCACGTCTTCTACTATTATCCATTCATTGGAATCTAGATTTGGCGGAGATGAATCCAGTTGTGGTAAAGTTGCAGAAAGCGATATTTTAACCTCCAATAGACGCTCGAGCATATAAAAAGTACTATTCCACCAAGTACGAACGTCTTGCTTGAGTTTTAATTTATTCACATTTAGTTGCTCTTGCATTTTGAGCAAGGTATAGGAAGCTTTTGTGCTATATTTAAAATGCGAAACAATTGCTCGACATTTTACTAAAAGTCGTTGTAGCTGACAGTTAGAAGTGTTTCCTGCTAAATCAAATGTTTCTTTCTCTATATAGTCTTTAACTGCGAGATTAAGTGTATGAGCAACACAAAAATGATTTCGTTTATTCAAACATTCACTTACTGCTTTTTTCATAGCTGCAGCATTATCTGTGACAATAGTTACTACTTTTGAGCTTATTTGCCACTGGTCCATTATATCTTGGATAGCCAATACAATATTCTCAGCCGTGTGGTGTATTTGTATTTCTGAAGTCGAAATAACTACAGATTTCAATTTATATTGATATATGTAATGTGCAGTCAAACTTATAAAGCTTTTATTACTGTCTGACGTCCAAACATCAGATGTTAACGCTAAATAAGAAACATCTTCTAACTCCTTTTTTAAAGATTCGGACACCAAATTATATTTTCCATCGATCATCAAAGCTAATTGTTTTCTGTTCGGTAGCTGATAATCAGCATTCAATGCTTTCGAGTATTCTTGGAAACCTGAATTTTCCACTATTTGAAATGGCTGTAAATCTTTCACTATCAAATTAATTAAAGCGTTATCACCAGAATTTCGCGTAATTTTTTTTGGCACAGTAAGACGGGTTTGGGTGTGCCTTAACCTTTTTTGAGGAGGCTCAACTTTTAATATGGATACCAGTGACTGGGATGAATTGACCAAAGTACTCGTATTACTTTCATTTGTTGATGATGAAGTCGGACTTATGTTTCTTTCTTCGACGGTAACACTACTTGGGTGCTTATTTTTAATGTGGTTTAATAATGTGGTCGTATTTCCATTATATTTGAAAGAATCTGAACACTGTTTACACGTAACACGTTCACTTACTGGCGATTCGAATACATCCCAAACCACAGATTTTCTTTTAGGACTCGGCATTTTTCAAAAACAGAATTTAAAACACGAAAAACTACAACAATAACCGGCACTTTAAAGTTAACCTCAAATCTACATAAATGTGACACTTGTTTGTTATGAATGAATATAGTCTGAAATGATCAGCAAACTTCGCTCCATGTCGGCTTCATTCGGTTTTCAAACTCGAGTCAGAGAGAATTCAACTCGAGTTGGTTCGAGTTAAGCCCAACTCGAGCTAACTCGAGTTAGTTACTCGAGTCGACCATCACTACGTTCAGTGATTTCCAAGGAATGCGAGCCTAAAGTTCAAACGAAATATGAATTTATTTAATTTTCTGGATTCTTTCACTGCATTTTTTATTGTCTGTAAAGTCGAAAGTCGACGTGAATAGTCGATTTCGCGTCGAAGTCGATCACCAAAAGTCGACTGCGAAAAATCGACTTTTAAAAAGCCAAAGTCGATTTTCGACTAAAGTCGAAGTCGACTTTACAGTCCCTACTATTGAATTGATTTTGAAAATACACAAATTAAAACTACCTGAAATATATACTCGTATATATATATATATATATATATATATATATATATATATATATATATAATATATATATATATATATATATATATATATATATATATATATATATATATTTATATATATATATTTATATATATATATATATATATATACAGTCTTCCACAAAAGTCAAGGTACAGTGATAAATATCATGAAAATTGTTTGATATTTTTATTTAAAAAACCTATAGTGATAAAATTTTTTTGGTATTACTTCAACTATAATCATTACACTTTAAATTCATGTAAAACAAAACGAAAATCTGTCGTATTAATATATTATTACATATGATGTGTTGGAAAGTCAATGAATGAAGTCCACAAAAGTCATGGTACACCTAAAGAAAAATGATACAAATTGTAATTATAGTCTTGCATAGTTATTTGAATTATACTTTTCTTAATATTTTGTCGGATATCCTTTCATCTGAATTACTGACTTCAGTTTTTAGGCATAGAATATACCAATTTTTTAAGTAAATTCGCTGCTGATTCTGGCCCACTCCTCCAATATAACATCCTTAAGCTGCGCCTTGCTTGATATCACTCTTTTTCGGATTTTTGTCTCAAGCTCATTCCAAAGATGCTCTATAGGGTTCAAATCAGGGCTTTGAGGCGGTGTAGCAAGCATGCGAGTATTGTACAATAGCCACATTCGAACTTTATGCGCAGTGTGCTTAGGGTGATTGTCCTGTTGAAACAAGAAATCTTCTCGCATACCTAATTTGGCTGCACTTTGTTTCATGTTGTTTCGTAGAATCTCTCAATAAGAGTTCTGATCCATAGTATTTTCGATGAATGTCAGATTTCCAACTCCAGCAGCAGCCATGCAACCCCAAACCATAACACCACCGCCTCCATGTTTTACTGTTTTAATAGTGTTCTTGGGATTAAATGCTTCTCCTACTTTTCGCCAGACCCTCTTATGCCCATTTACACCAAATATACAAAATTTAGACTCATCCGAAAATAAAACATTATCCCAAAACGTTATTGGTTTGTCAATATATGCTTTTGCAAATGTTATTCTTTTTTGTTTGTTTATGGAACTTACAAGAGGTTTTCTTCTAGGCGTACGAGATGTAAATCCAGCTTCTACGACAGCTCTACGCACAGTTTCTGCGCTAACCTCCTTCTTATCATTAATTCCAAGAACATCGCAGATTTTTCTACAGCTTAGAAATGGATCTTGTTTTACCATTCGCGAAATTTTTCTCTTGTCCTTTGCACTTAGTTTAGATGGACGACCTGTTCGGGGCACATTTTCCACTCTATTTTCCTTCTTAAATCGATTTATCACTTTTTGAATGGTTGACCGACTTCGCAACACTAGTTCAGCTATTTCAGAATATGATTTGCTCTGATTTGAATGCAGATTAATAATTATTTCACGCTCCTTAATACTCAACTCCTTTCGACTCATTTTTTAAAAATTTTATTAAATAAAAGATACACCACGAATAGGGACGCGATATTAAAGACAGCGGCCTACGGTTGTTAACTCACTCTGATAATATGAACTTGGGGGATTCCCCTTTTTACAAATAACAGGGCATTTTCTGCAACTGTACCAAGACTTTTGTGGAGTAGAAAAGAGATATTGCCAACAAAAAATTATTGTCTTCAATGATCATTATTGCCGAATCCCTTTAAATTTATGAAAACTTAAATTCAACAGAACTCGTATTATTACCATTTCATAACTTTTGGTTTTCAAATATAAATATTGATTCAGTAATACAATTTTCAGTTACCGATTCTCTGTACCTTGACTTTTGTGGAAGACTGTATATATATATATATTTATATATATATATTTATATATATATATATATATATATATATATATATATATATATATATATATATATATATCTATATATATATATGTATATATATATATATATATATATATATATATGTATATATATATATATATATATATATATATATATATATATATATGTATATATATATATATATATATATATATATATATATATATATATGTATATATATATATATATATATGTATATATATATATATATATATATATATATATATATATATATATGTATATATATATATATATGTATATATATATATATATATATATATATATATATATATATATATATATATATATATATATATATATATATGTATATATGTATATATATGTGTTTGCTGCAGTACTCAAACATTTGATATTGAAAATTTCAAGCTTTACAAAAATAAAGTCGACTTAGAACTTCTTCAAGCTGAGTATGATATTTTAAGAATCCAATGGGAAAAGCAAGAAGAAACTAATCGCCCAACATGTGCTATTGAAAGCCTCATAAATTGCAACAACGAACTCTACCCGAATATATATCAACTCCTGAATATTTTCTCCACTCTACCAGTGACAACCTGTACTCCTGAGCGGACTTTTTCCACTCTTAGACGATTGAAAACTTACTTGAGGAATTCTTGCGGACAAAATCGTCTGAGTGGCCTAGCACTTATGTCTATCCACAGAGACAGACATATTGAGACAGAAGAAGTAATTGAAGAGTTTGCCCTCAAGAAAACAAGAAGGCTTGATTTTGTTTTATAAATATATGGTTGGAAAAAATATAAAAATGGTCGTTAAAGTTCTATCCTCAACCTCTGCTGATTCACAGACATTTTTTGAGTTTCTTTCTCACGGAGGTTCTTGTTCAGCTTCACAAGCTACATCTTCAAAATAATACATGCCAACGCAATGAAACATACTTTGAGCAAAGGACGATAAAATTCACTTTACAGCAAAACTATTATACTTTGGTACAAATCAGAGCAGCTAATGAACCGTAGGTGTGGTTTTAGCCTAGATAACGAAGATTTAACAAAAATTAACCAGAAAATTTATAATGAATCTACGCATTGAAGACGTAAATCCATAATTTTTTATTTGCGTCAAAGATTGGTACACTTAACAATTTTTAAGGTAACCAAATAAATACAAAAATTGAAGAAAAAAAACGTTGAGAAGAGTCAGTTTAAAGTACATGGCAATTTTTGTGAAATTTCATTTGTCCAGTTTGAACCACACTTTTGGCTCAAAAGCTGTTCCGATTCAAAGTAGCTTTGTTGAAAACTTCTTTTTATTTTTTGCATTGTTTCAATCGGATTTTTGCAACCTGTCAAATAGCTAATAAAAGAAGAAAATTTCCATTATAAGGTTGAAATTGTTTGTTTTTATTTAAAAAAAGAAATAAACAGACAGCTGATTAGACAAACACTGAAAAAGAAATCAGATCGATTTCGAAACAGTTGACTGTTTATTTTTTTTTTTAATAAAAACAAACAATTTCAACCTTATAACGGAAATTTTCCTCTGTCTTTAGAACAAAGCATGTTTAATTTCGCTGGCCCGTGCTGTTTTGGAGAAACAAATCCTTAAGCTAAACAAGAACCTCTGTGACGAACAAACTCAAATAGTTCCATAAACTAATAGAGGTTTTCAATAGAACTTTTACGAACAACATTTTCTCGTTCAACTTTAGGTCACCTATCACCTTGCTTCGGGGCCGTTACCTCGTTTCAATTAACTTATTGATAGCATATGCTCTGTAAAATGACTTGGGTGGAAACTTTGACGAACATTACCCAAATCATTTTAGTAGAAAATAACATTGACTTTAATTCATCCTATCCTTTATTTGCCTCCGACACATAGAAAACGTGAAACTCACAAAAAAAGAAACATTTTTTACAAGCTTTGACTTCGAGTAACCTCTTTTTAGGGTTTTGTACTAAAATACAAAACCCTATTGCAATCACGACCTGTGTCCGTCTGTCCGTCCGTCCGTCCGTCCGTCCGTCCGTCCGTCCGTCCGTCCGTCCGTATGTCACAGCACTTTTTCTCCGAAACTATAGAAGCTACAGCCATGAAACTTTGTGAAAAGGTCAGAAGTGGTGACTTCTTGAAAATTCAATGGTGGAAAAAATTTTCAAAGGGGTTTAAGGGGGGTCTTCCCATATAGGGAAGTGACCCCCCAAAAAAAAATTTCACCATTGGTAGTCGAGTAGGGTGTCATTGAAAAGGTCTCAATGAGATCTTTTCAAAACAAGTCTTAAAATTGCCTTATGAGTACCGAGGTGGGCAGGGGAAGGGGAAATGTACGAACTTTTCGCGTACCCCCCCCTCGCGATTCGACACCTTCCATCCGAAAAATCTGAAAAAAATCATGGATGTAGGCCTTAATGAGTACAACAACAACAAATACATGAGAAGTCGAAATTCACTCAACTTTGTTAGTAATAGTATGATTTATCGATTTTATGTTTTCTTGAATAAAATCTAGACGGGACCCTTAAATTCAATAAAATTTAGCACGCAGATGACTTTTTATAAGATTGACCTTCCCTGAAAGTTTCATAAAGATCGAATAGTATTTAACGAAGTTATAGCGACTTGAATTTTCCTGCATTGCTATGGAACAATATGCCCTGTATTACTATGGAAACATATGGCTATGGAGCCATATGCGCTTTTTACCGACTTAGAAACTACAGCTTTGCTAGGATTTGCATGAAAATTTCAGGAATGGTAGGTATCATGAAGATGAGTATATACAATTGAAACAAGTCGGAAAGGCAGGAGAGAACTCCTAGCAAAAGGGCTTTGTAACCATTCTAAGATTCTAAAAAACAGGCCATGAATCGATGATTACAGTACAGAGGAATGGCCCCTGAAAAATGTGTTTCCTCCCTCGCGAATGGACACCCGTGATCTTAAAAAATCTGAAATTATTATCAAGGGAGATATTTGTGGGTATAACTATAACAAATACCTCAGAAGTCAAAATTCTTTCGACTCTGCTAATAATAGTATGATCCTCGAACATGACATGTTTCTTGATTTTATTCGTTACTGGATACTGCATTTTGTAAGTTGAGTACAAAACCCTCCTGACATGAGCATAGGTCTGTCTACCCAACTTGTTTAATTATTTGTTTCCGAACATAAAACTAAACCAACTAAAAAATGAAAAATTAAAGAGAATAATGTTTTGGAATAGAAGATCTAATTTCACTAGCTTCTCTACTTTGGATTTGACTCCTTCAAATTTTTAACAGACTTCCAAAAGGAAGTTATCAATATCATACGAATTATTTTTGTACTGTTTTTCGTGTTTTTCAAGCATAACCCCTAAACGCGAATTGGTAGAGAAACCGTTCTTTCACCAAATCATTGAAAATGGAGTTTGAAATCGAATAACTGTAAAGGACATTTACCTTTGGAAATGCACGAATTTTTTTAAAACAATAACGTGGATATTTCAATACTTTATATGACATGGTGTCCAATCAATTTTCAGTGGATGTATGGTTTATGGTTTTACTTTATTTTATGAGGGAACTGCAAACTGTTAACTAATAAAGTAGGAGGGCAATTTAAGTCGCATAGCGGACCCTATACTATTGGCAAAAAAAATAAACCAATTTGTTTTATTTTCAACTGTCTACAACCAATTCATAAGCTATTACAGCACGACCGGAACTATCCTATCCTGGCAATTTCATGGTTTCTATATCTGGATAGGGGCAACTTTAAGGTCCGCTTTTCAGGTGAAGAAGAGGTTAGGATAGTTCCATTTGGACTGTAATCGGTTAGTATTTGATTTTAGATAGTAAAAATATGAAAAGATGAAAATTTTGTATTTTGTTTGGCCAATATTATAGGGGACTAAAACTCCTCCTTTGAATGAACTGCCATGAAAGTCGTAAATTTTAATTTTTGTGAATATGTTATTTCATTTTTTTCAATATATTTCATTAAAAATATGTAAATAAATGAATATATATATATATATATATATATATATATATATATATATATATATATATATATGTATATACATATACATATATAGATATATATATATATATATATATATGTATACATATATATATATATATATATATATATATATATATATATATAGGGTAATTTCGCCTGTTCGCGTCCATCGCCCAATTCGCGTCCATTTCGCGGATCTCCCTTTAAAAATACTCGAAAATAAGTCAACTAACACACCAATCGAACGAAAAGTCATTATGCCGCTAATACTTCAATGCATAAGAGGCACGCACACATGAACAAAAATTCTGTGCGTCAAACCTATACCGTTTAGAAAAAATAGTTAGTCTCGGTTGTTCAACAAGGAAGGTCGTACTCGTGGGATATTAAATAAAAATTAGTGTGAAGAGGCGTGTTTGATGGTGAGTTTTTTATTGTTTTATGTGAATTTTAGGATACATAGCTGTTTCTACACTTTTATGATGAAAAAAGGAATAATATTAATTATGAATTTGCTTATGTTTTTTATATTTAACGAATAAAATAAGGTGGACGCGAATTACTACATCGAATTTTAGAAAACTTCCACTTTGCGTCCGCAAACTATACCTACAGGGGATAATAATAAACCCAATTGCGTCCACTATTTTCGTTAAATACTTGCTTGTAAAAATGATTTAAATAATAATTTAAATAATAAAAATAATAATTTAAATAATAATTAATAATTTAAAATGTATTGTTTATTATTATTGTATTCTTTATTAAGACTACGTGTTTATAACTCTATTTTGTAATTGGAATGCGTAATTTCTTTCATTCTTATTTTTTCCCATTTAAGATGAGTTCTTCAGAGACAAGAAAGAAGACGGAAAAGAGAACATACACAGAAGAAGATTTAAAGAAAGCGTTAAATGAAGTTCGAGAGAATAATAAATCGATAAGACAAATATGCAAAGAATATGCTATTCCCAAAGACCACAATATTGGACAAAATCAGTGGGCGCAGACCCGATGGAGTAAAGAAACCGGGACCAGAACCAGCGTTAGGAGTAGATGGTGAAAAAAAAGTAGTTGAATGGCTTCTTAACATTTCCAAATGTGGATTTCCAGTGAAAAAGCAAGAATTGTTGGATACTGTTCAGAAAATAGTTCGAGACGGTGAGTTTAAAAATAAATTCAAGGATGATCGCCCAGGTGAAAAGTGGTTTCAAAAATTTTTGGCCAGAAATAAAGAAATCACACTTAAAAATGCGGAGGGTTTTAATAAAGCTCGAGCCCAAGTCACAGAACAGTCAATCAGATTATGGTTTAAAGAATTAGAGGAATATTTGGACAGTATACACCAAAAAGATATTTTGAGTGACCCGAAAAGAATTTTTAATGGGGACGAAAGTGGTTTTGCTCTTTGTCCAAAGACAGGAAAAGTTTTAGGTCCAAGAGGGTTCAAAAACTTATACCAAATAAAGCCAAGCAATGAAAAAGAAAATATAACGGTATTATTAACATTTAATGCGAATGGAGATATGTGTCCACCTTGTATCGTGTTTCCATACATTAGACCACCAAGAGCTGTGGTGAATAGTATGCCTCCAGAATGGTGCTTAGGCAGATCGGAGACAGGTTGGATGAGAGGAGATGTATTCTTTGAATACGTCACCAACGTGTTTCACAAATGGGTAGTGGAAAATTACATAAAAAAACCGGTGCTTTTGCTGGTAGATGGGCATAAATCGCATATGTCCTTAATGTTAAGTAAGATGTGTGAACAAATGGAAATTATTTTGTATGCTCTTCCGCCCAACACCACCCATATTTTACAGCCAGCTGACGTTAGCGTATTTGCACCGGTAAAAATATATTGGAAATCTACAGTCCGCGCATTCCTATCAAAACCAGAAAATTTGAATTCTGCCGTCACAAAAACAAACTTTTGTAAATAGTTAAATGACGCATTAAGTCATCCTAACATGCCCGACAACATCAAAAATGGGTTTAAGAGATGTGGTCTTTACCCATTCGATGCTAATAGTCCAGATTACACTAAATGTGTAAGAAACACTTTGGAAAATGTTCAGGCCGTTGATCAACAGTCACAGGATGTTACTCACTCGGACATTAAAAGTTTTAAAAAAGTTTTGAAACACCTGAAGCCGACACTACAAGAAAAAAATATTGACATTAGAACTATAACGAAAGAAGTCAATAGGTTGAAAAAGTCTCTCCCTGCAGAAGTAGGATTTGCAGAGATTTCTACCGAAACTGAATCTGATAGGTCACCTATGGAACTTTCAACAGAAAAAAGTAGTACTATTTTTAGTCATACTGATGGCGAATGGATGCAACTAAAGCAATTACCATCTCTTCATTTCACGAAGACGCCGAAAACAAAAATGATGAAGCTAAATGCGATCCTACTGTACAGGTTCAAACAGTATCAGCCGAAATACATTCTGCACCAAAACAATTCACCGAGCCTTGCACATCAAACGCAACTCTTGATACCAGCAAAAACAATTTGTTCCCTGACTTGTCCCTTTCGACGTTACATCTTTCTGGCAGTTACTTCAACGTCGGCTCTATGGTGTCCTTAGACGACGTTCTAGTTCTACCATTAGAAGATATTGAATCAACTCCAACCATATCAAGTGTTGAAAAAGAAACTCTCATCAAGGAACTAACTCCAGAACTGCTTCTGACTTCATCATCAGCATCAACTATGTCGCCACCATCCTTTTTACCTACAGAGTCTCTAGTACAACCAGGTTCAGCAGCAACGCAAAACAAAATTTCTGATTCATTTAAAGACCACCTGATGCTACCTGAAATTTCTAACAAAGCACGAAAAAATAAGGAAAGAACTCCAGCATCCATATCTTCTGCTGCATGGAGAAAGTATTATGAAGATAAAGAGCAGACCAAGAACGAAAAGCAGGAATTAACAGGAAAAAGAAAGCTAGAACGACTACAAAAACAAGAACAAAAAAAGACTTTAAAACATTCTCAAACGGTTCGTAAAATTGCTCCAAAACGAAAAAAGAAGATACAAGAAGTCACACAGGAAACGGTTAATGAGGAATTTGAGAAAGAAAATTTACCAGCCGTGGAGCGAGTGAAATGATCTAAATGTGACGATATACTAATTTCAGATGTAGAAGACGACGATGAAAAAAACATAGGCTGTGACAAGTGTATCAGATGGTATCATCTGAAATGCACGCGATTTGCAGGATTAAGTTATTTAGAGGCCAAAGATAAGTCTTTTAAATGTGACCTGTGTTATTTATTGAAATCCTAAGGCTACAATATTGATTACTGTCTATTCTTTAAGTTGCAATCATTATTTGCCTGCTACTTACCTAATTTTAAGTTCAACCAATGTTGAGAAGAATTATTTTTATTTTTTGAAAGTGATTTTTTTAATGATAATAATGTGGATTTTTTAATATTTATATTCTTAAATAAATGAACTTTTAAAATACAATCTTTCTTTACGAATTTTTTAAAATGTCACCCCTATATTCCTTTTCTAAGCTGCTGGACGCTAAATGGTCCACGGGGGGACGCAATTTAGATTTTGTGGACGCAAAGTGGGAAAAACGCCTAATTCTGAAGTTTATCTATTTAAGAAGAAAACACAAGATGTTTCTAATAAAACTGAAAGCTAATCTTAAAATAGACTATATAATGAATACATCACATACATTTTTCATAGAAATTAGTGCTGGGGCCATTTTTATTATCACCGTCAAACTTGCCAACTGCACTAAATGGACGCGAACAGGCGAAATTACCCTATATATATATATATATATATATATATATATATATATATATATATATATATATATATATATATATATATATATATATATATATATATATATATATATATATATATATATATATATATATATATATATATATATATATATATATATATATATATCTATATATAAATATAAAAATATATATATATATATATATACAGTCTTCCACAAAAGTCAAGGTACAGAGAATCGGTAACTGAAAATTGTATTACTGAATCAATATTTTTATTTGAAAACCAAAAGTTATGAAATGGTAATAATACGAGTTCTGTTGAATTTAAGTTTTCATAAATTTAAAGGGATTTGGCAATAATGATCATTGAAGACAATAATTTTTTGTTGGCAATGTCTCTTTTCTACTCCACAAAAGTCTTGGTACAGTTGCAGAAAATGCCCTGTTATTTGTAAAAAGGGGAATCCCCCAAGTTCATATTACCAGAGTGAGTTAACAACCGTAGGCCGCTGTCCTTAATATCGCGTCCGTATTCGTGGTGTATCTTTTATTTAATAAAATTTTTAAAAAATGAGTCGAAAGGAGTTGAGTATTAAGGAGCGTGAAATAATTATTAATCTGCATTCAAATCAGAGCAAATCATATTCTGAAATAACTGAACTAGTGTTGCGAAGTCGGTCAACCATTCAAAAAGTGATAAATCGATTTAAGAAGGAAAATAGAGTGGAAAATGTGCCCCGAACAGGTCGTCCATCTAAACAAAGTGCAAAGGACAAGAGAAAAATTTTGCGAATGGTAAAACAAGATCCATTTCTAAGCTGTAGAAAAATCTGCGATGTTCTTGGAATTAATGATAAGAAGGAGGTTAGCGCAGAAACTGTGCGTAGAGCTGTCGTAGAAGCTGGATTTTCATCTCGTACGCCTAGAAGAAAACCTCTTGTAAGTTCCATAAACAAACAAAAAAGAATAACATTTGCAAAAGCATATATTGACAAACCAATAACGTTTTGGGATAATGTTTTATTTTCGGATGAGTCTAAATTTTATATATTTGGTGTAAATGGGCATAAGAGGGTCTGGCGAAAAGTAGGAGAAGCATTTAATCCCAAGAACACTATTAAAACAGTAAAACATGGAGGCGGTGGTGTTATGGTTTGGGGTTGCATGGCTGCTGCTGGAGTTGGAAATCTGACATTCATCGAAAATACTATGGATCAGAACTCTTATTTAGAGATTCTACGAAACAACATGAAACAAAGTGCAGCCAAATTAGGTATGCGAGAAGATTTTTTGTTTCAACAGGGCAATGACCCTAAGCACACTGCGCATAAAGTTCGAATGTGGCTATTGTACAATACTCGCATGCTTGCTACACCACCTCAAAGCCCTGATTTGAACCCTATAGAGCATCTTTGGAATGAGCTGGAGACAAAAATCCGAAAAAGAGTGAAATCAAGCAAGGCGCAGCTTAAGGATGTTATATTGGAGGATTGGGCCAGAATCAGCAGCGAATTTACTAAAAAATTGGTATATTCTATGCCTAAAAGACTGAAGTCAGTAATTCAGATGAAAGGATATCCGACAAAATATTAAGAAAAGTATAATTCAAATAACTATGCAAGACTATAATTACAATTTGTATCATTTTTCTTGAGGTGTACCATGACTTTTGTGGACTTCATTCATTGACTTTCCAACACATCATATGTAATAATATATTAATACGACAGAATTTTCGTTTTGTTTTACATGAATTTAAAGTGTAATGATTATAGATGAAGTAATACCAAAAAAAATTTTATCACTATAGGTTTTTTAAATAAAAATATCAAACAATTTTCATGATATTTATCACTGTACCTTGACTTTTGTGGAAGACTATATATATATATATATATATATATATATATATATATATATATATATATATATATATATATATATATATATATATATATATATATATATATATATATATATATATATACATATATATATATGTATATATATATGTATATATATATATGTATATATATATATATATATATATATATATATATATATATATATATATATATATATATATATACATATATATATATGTATGTATATATATATGTATATGTATATATATATATATATATATATATATATATATATATATATATATATATATATATATATATATATATATACACATATATATATATAGAGGTGTGTTCAAAAAATATCGCGAATTTTGTTTTTTTTTCAAAAATTATTTATTTATTCATGAATATCTATTTTGTCCCTTCAAAGTAATCCCCATGAGATATTATATACTTGTGCCAACGGTTTTTCCAATCTTCGAAGCACTTCAAAAAATCATGTTTTTTAAATCTTGTTCAGCTCCTCCTTCGATGCCGTCTTTATCTCGTCAAGCGTAGCATAACGTCGTCCTTTCATGGGCCTCTTCAGTTTAGGAAACAAGAAAAAGTCACAGGGGCCAGATCTGGGGAATACGGTGGCTGCGGCATCATTAGTGTGTTGTTTTTGGCCAAAAAGTCGCGCACAAGCAACGATGTGTGAGCAGGGGCGTTATCGTGGTGCAAAAGCCAATTTTTGTTCTCCCACAAATCCGGGCGTTTCTGGCGGATTGCTTCGCGCAAATTGCGCATAACTTGCAGGTAATATTCCTTATTGACCGTTCTTCCCTGTGGCAAGAACTCATGATGCACCACGCCCCTGCAATCGAAGAAAACTGTCAGCAAAACTTTCACATTCGACCGAACTTGGCGCGCTTTTTTCGGTCTTGGTTCATGCGGCAGCTTCCATTGAGATGATTGAGCTTTGGTTTCCACGTCATAACCATAAACCCACGATATATATATACGAGGTGTGTTCAAAAAGTATCACGAATTTTGAATTTTTGCGGGTTACGTATATTCGAATTTCGATTTTTTTGTGGCGTTATGTTGGTACTCATGTCTGTCACTTATGCCGACAAGCTCAGGCATTTTGAATGTTCACTTAATTGGTGATAGCTGCTTTACTTGCATGTGTTTTCAATCGTCTTCGATTTTTACTTATTCAAAAAAATGGATTAAAGAACGTGTATCAAATTTTGTGTGAAAAACGAAATTAAGTGCGCGGATGCATTCCGAATGTTGACTGTGGCATACGGAGAAGCTACCTTGGACCGAAGCAACATTTATCGGTGGTACAAAATGTTTTTAGAAGGCCGAGAAGATGTGAACGACGAAGAGCGTGCCGGACGCCCGAGCACTTCAACAACAGACGAAAAAATTAATGAAGTGGAGAAAATGGTATTGGCCAATCGTCGAATCACCGTTAGAGAAGTTGCTGAGGACCTTAACATATCGATTGGCTTGTGCCATTCGATTTTTATCAACGATTTGGGCATGAGACGGGTCGCCGCGAAATTCGTACCAAAATTTCTCAATTGCGACCAAAAACAGCAACGCATGAACATTGCTAATGAGATGTTAAACTCTGTCCGCGACGAACCAAATTTGCTCCAGAGGGTCATAACTGGTGACGAATCCTGGGTTTATGGTTATGACGTGGAAACCAAAGCTCAATCATCTCAATGGAAGCTGCCGCATGAACCAAGACCGAAAAAAGCGCGCCAAGTTCGGTCGAATGTGAAAGTTTTGCTGACAGTTTTCTTCGATTGCAGGGGCGTGGTGCATCATGAGTTCTTGCCACAGGGAAGAACGGTCAATAAGGAATATTACCTGCAAGTTATGCGCAATTTGCGCGAAGCAATCCGCCAGAAACGCCCGGATTTGTGGGAGAACAAAAATTGGCTTTTGCACCACGATAACGCCCCTGCTCACACATCGTTGCTTGTGCGCGACTTTTTGGCCAAAAACAACACACTAATGATGCCGCAGCCACCGTATTCCCCAGATCTGGCCCCTGTGACTTTTTCTTGTTTCCTAAACTGAAGAGGCCCATGAAAGGACGACGTTATGCTACGCTTGACGAGATAAAGACGGCATCGAAGGAGGAGCTGAACAAGATTAAAAAAAATGATTTTTTGAAGTGCTTCGAAGATTGGAAAAACCGTTGGCACAAGTATATAATATCTCATGGGGATTACTTTGAAGGGACAAAATAGATATTCATGAATAAATAAATAATTTTTGAAAAAAAACAAAATTCGCGATATTTTTTGAACACACCTCTATATATATATATATATGTGTGTGTGTGTATATATATATATATATATATATATATATATATATATATATATACATATACATATATATATATATACATATATATATATGTATATATATATATATATATATATATATATATATATATATATATATATATATATATATATATATACATATACATATATATATATACATATATATATATATGTATATATATATATATATATATATATATATATATATATATATATATATATATATAGTCTTCCACAAAAGTCAAGGTACAGTGATAAATATCATGAAAATTGTTTGATATTTTTATTTAAAAAACCTATAGTGATAAAATTTTTTTTGGTATTACTTCATCTATAATCATTACACTTTAAATTCATGTAAAACAAAACGAAAATTCTGTCGTATTAATATATTATTACATATGATGTGTTTTTTTTTTTTTTTTTTTTTTTTTTTTTGTGGTAGGGAGGTGAAGGCATTTATGCCCGCCGAGTCTGGCAGTGTGGGACTCCCATGGAGGATACCTTTGGACTACCCACTAAACACCTCCCCTGTCAATCTGAGAACCTAGCCTGGAACCGTTTGACACATTACTTCGGGCCAGGTCTCGTTTTGTTACGCCGTGGGGCGCCTTCAAGCTGGGGAGTCCCTTTCCTAGCGGGAGGGGAGGGGGGAAGAGGAATTGCCAGAAGAGCGATCCCCCAGCCCCAGCGCCTCCGGCTGCTGTGAGTCCCTTTTATATTTTAGGACTGCCCGAGCATAATGTGCCACCTGGTTCCATTTGTCAACCGATTCGAGCATCACCGCAACTATATGATCCGGGGTGAGCTCTCCCGTCTCCCTGTAGAGTTCCCTTCGCAGCCTGGCCCATTTCGTACACGCAAAAATTGTGTGACAGGCATTGTCCTCTTCTCCTGGGCAAAACCGACAATCGGGAGACCGTGACTTGCCGATCTTGTGCAGGTAAGACTGAAAACACCCGTGCCCGCTCAAAAGCTGGGTCAGATAGAAGTCAGTCTCACCATGCTTTCGATTTAGCCACGGTCTCACATCCGGGATGAGGCGCGCAGTCCACCTTCCCTTCGTGCAATTCCTCCAAGACTGCTGCCAATCGTTGAGCGAGCGTTGTCTCTCCTCGCGGACAACCATCTCCCTCGCATCCTCGTTTCGGCGCAGGTAAATAGCGCGGCGCTCTCTAGCAAGGAGGGCGACAGGTATCACGCCTGCAATCACTCTCACCGCCGAGTCGGAGACTGTTGGATACGAAGATGCAATTCTCAGTGCTCCTCTTCTCTGTACCTGTGCCAATCGTTTTCGGTATACCTCCTTGCTGAGAGCGTCGCCCCATACCTCTGCTCCGTACAGTAGCACTGACCCTACAGCACTCATCAAGAGGCGTCTTCTTGATGGGCTGGGTCCCCCTACGTTGGCCATAAGTCGACTCAGGGCCGATATTCCCGAAGCAGCCTTCTCAGCCGTTGCCCTGATTTGCTCAGAGAAACTCATCTTCGAGTCGATCAGTAGCCCCAGGTACTTCACCGCTGGCTTCGATTCGATCTGTATATCTCCAATACTGATCATCCTTACTCTAGGGATTCTCTTTTTTGTCAAGATGACCACTTCGGTTTTCTCCAGTGCTAGACTGAGCCCGCGAGTAGTCATCCAGTCCCTCACTCGGCGCATTAGCATACCTAGCCTAAGTTGCGCTTGTTCAACGGTGCGTCCGGCGACCAGAGCCGCAACATCATCCGCATAGCCGACCAAGCGCGACTCATCTGGCATCTCAAGTCTCAGTAGCCCGTCGTAAGACACGTTCCACAGGTCCGGACCAAGGATAGATCCCTGGGCAACACCCGATGTAACCGCCATCCTTCGTTGGCCCTGTGTCGTGTCGTAGAGCAGGCTTCGGTCCTTTAGGTAGTTCCTCAAAAGCCGCATTAGATATTCTGGAACTTGAAAAGAGTTTTCCAGCGTATCCAGAATATCCACCCATCTAGCGGAGTTGAAGGCATTCCTGACGTCGAGTGTCACCAACAGCACGATCCGTCGCTTGGTGCGACTATATGCCTCTGCCTTTTGGACCGCGTTCACCACCTCTGCAATCGCATCAATGGTAGAACGTCCTGCTCTAAAGCCGTACTGCCGAGGAGATAGGTCCCCAGCAGCACGAATCGCGTCCGTGAGTCTTCCCTTGATGAGTTTCTCTAGCACTTTCCCAGCCGTGTCTAGCATGCATAACGGGCGGTATGCAGACGGCGATTCGGGATTTCCCTTCCCCTTGCTGACCAGCACGAGCCTCGCCACCTTCCATCGTACCGGGAAAACCCCGTCCCGTAGGCAAGCGTTGAATGTGCTGAGCAGCAAGTCAGGACAATGGTGATAGACGAGCTGCAAAACCTCAGCTGGTACACCATCTGGACCTGGAGCCTTCCTTGCCTTCAGGGAGAGGACTGCCTCCTCCAGTTCCAGCTGTGTGAAGAGTGGGCACTCGACTGCTGTTTCACCATGGACAGCGTCAACACGGACGGGATGTGCGGGGAAGAGTCCCCGCACTATCGCGTCCATCTTTTCCGCGTCATGTATACAAGGCTTCCGTAGGGCACCAAGTTTCCCCATGACCAGCTTGTAACCTAGGCCCCACGGATCCCTATTTACATCGTCCACGAGGTCTTGCCAGCATCGGGCCTTGCTCTTGTTAATAAGCCTGCGAAGATATTTCCTGCCGGACCTGTATGCTGCTAGCCTAGTGTCTGCCTCCTCCCGTGTTCGCGCCCGCTGGGCCTCTCGCCGAAGTTTGTGACACTCGCTTCTTTGTTCGGCGATCTCGTTTGACCACCAGTATACTGGAGGCTTACCATGTCGGGGTCTTCGGCGGGGCATGGAAGACTCGCAAGCAGCTATGATGGTACTCATAGTTGAGTTCACCAAGTCCTTGGCTGTAGGCCCTCCACTCCCTGGCGGAGCTCCCAGCAACGGTGCGCCTGCCGTAAGCGCGTCAGTGAACTTCTCGACGTCCATCCTCCCAGTCCTCCATCCGAGGATTGAAGTTTGGGCATATGCACGCAGAGTGGCACCGTCGTGAATCTCAACAGCTATATACTGGTGATCACTAGCCGAGTAGTCCTCTAGTACTCGCCAGTTGTGTACTCTAGGTACCAGGGACTCCGAAGCGAGTGTCACATCGGGTATGGTTCCTACGCAACCCCAGCGGCGGAAAGTAGGGGTGTTACCAGTATTTAGGACAAAAAGCGCTGTTCTGGCCGCCATGTCCAATATTTGCTTTCCCCTTGGGTCGGATTGTGGCATACCCCATTCGATGGCTCTAGCGTTGAAGTCTCCCCCGACCAGCATGTGGCCCTCTGTGTTCGAGACAGCGTCCTCCAGGGCATCGAGTTTGGTTCGAAAGGATCGCATTGCCTCGTTAGGCGTCAGATAAACACTGAAATATGTTATCCCTGAACACTGCACCCACACAAAACCATCCCCGCGTCCATGGCCCTGCACCTGAAGGCGGGCGCTGTCTCGAACCCAGATGGCCGAGGTACCAGTTTTGTCAGGGTACCACGCTTGCGAGTCCTTGTTATGATGTTGCTCGCTCAGCAACAGGAGGTCAGCTTTCTTATCCCTCGCAAACTGCTCAAGTAGGTCCTGGGCGTTTGTGCTTCGGTGCAAATTGACCTGCAGGATACGGATCATTTGAGTATCGATTTGGCTTTAGTTAGGGCCTCCTTGAAAACCCGGCATCTCCCTGTCCCCGGCTCATGTTTGAGGTCGCCGGGTGCTAGCTTAGCGTCCTTGCAAAGAATGCATTTTGCCTCGTTCGTGCACTCCTTCCTTTTGTGCCCCGTTTCACCACATTTGTAGCACAGAGATCTCCTGTCGTGTCCCCTACAGCCATACGCGGTGTGTCCGTATTCGAGGCATCTGAAGCAGCGGATAGGGATCGCTCTTCTCCGTATCCTGCAGATCACCCAACCTATCTTAATTTTGCCCTTCGCCAGGATTTGCTGGGCGTCTTTATCAGCTAGTTCGACAATAGCCATGCGTTGCCCCCTTGTGTTTTCACGCGTCAATCTTGCCTTGACTTCACTTAAGCTGGGGAACTCCCTCCTAATGGCATCCTCTACTTCAGCTTTGTCCGTGACGCAGTCGAGGTCCCTGATTTCCAGGGTGGCCATTGGTTCGAGCGAGGCAACCGTTGCCGCATCTCCAAGAACCTTTTGAACCGCGTCACGGAATGCATCTTTGTTTGTGGCCTCTGGCCCGAATTCCACCAGCAAGCCGCCGGTCCGGGTTGGTCGAACTGCTTTGATGGCAGTTTTGGTGTCGTCTGGCTTGACCGCTCCTTTAATTTCACGGAGGACATCTGCGTAGGTTCGGCCCTTAGTGGGTTTAATAAGCAGTGCCTCTCGCAAGGGTTTGTGCCGCGGTTTGCTTTTTGTTTTCTGCGGTATAGCGGGGGGCTCCTTGTTCTCTTCGTGGTTGAGCTCTTTGTCTTTTTTTTTCTAGGAGTAGCTTTTTGGCCGCTTTTTTCGCTGCCTTGTTTCGCACCACATGAAACTCCTCGCCTGGAGTGTCAACTTGATTTATGGTCTCATCCTTCCTCCTTTTCTCACAGTCGCCTTCAATTGGGCTACCGGCCATTCTTTTGCTGCTGCTAGGACCCACTGATGCCTCGAGGGAGAGCGTGTCTTTTTGGTGCTTCTCGGCTGCAAGCCACCTCCGCCTGTAGTGCGTTATGCGGCCAAAAAGCTCCTCCAGTTCAAGAATGCCATTCTTGACACTCTTGCCTATGTTTTTCTGCACTTCGCAGGCAGCCCTCAGTTGTTTGACGATATTCCCCGCTTTCCGAGTAAGCCGCTCCTCTTCGGCGCGGTCAAGGGCGATTGTGTTATTTGGCGCCACCTCTTGGGAGAGGCCCCCGTTTCCTAGCCCTTTTGCTTCTATCGCTTGGATCGCGTTTGAAGTGGCGTCGGCCAACGGCAAAACTTCTCCCTCCCCCAGTCTTACACTGGCCTCCGTTGGTGTCGCAACTTGATCCGGATTGTGTACGTCTTGCACTGGGCGCTCCGGGGTGCGCATAGTCCTTCTACTGCGCCCAAAGGCTGCAATGATGCCAGGTTGCACAACGCACTCTGCCTTCTTTCGTTCGTTAGTCCGTCTGTGGTCTGTCTCCGATGATTTAACCTGTGGTGTTGACTTTAACAGTGTTTCTGGGGTTTGCTGCCTCCCCCCGCAATCGGTGACTTGTTTTATCGGTGTTCTTGCCAACAGCGGTTTTTGCCTGAAAGGGTTCTCCGTGCTAGCGTCCTGTTTGCTTGTGGTTTCATTTGTTTGCTCCATTTTATTGGGTCCCCCCTCGGAGCCGCTATCTCCGTTCGTGTGTGTAGTCGCCTTTTTGGTCCCATGGTTATCTTTGCAGAGCAGGGAGGCCATGCGAGGGTTGGCACAAGCCCTTATGGGAACAAGTGCTCAGAGCCAGACCAGCGCTAATCGGGAGTCCGTCTCAACCGAACCTACACCACCAACCCAATGGTGCGAACTTCGAACGTACTCCGAGGCCTGCCAAAGTTTTACCGGGATGGAGACGGTATGATAGTTGAATTGGAGCCGTTCACACACGAGTTTCACCTCGGCGCTACTGTGCAAAGCAACTAGGTCCAAACTATCACATCCGCCAGCCCAAAGCGTCAATTCCAGTTCGTTGTCCAAAGCGTAATCCAGATACAATAAGAGGGAACCTCACGGCACCCCCAATATCCTCGGGTCCGTGGGGGCGGCACTCCCCAAAGAATGCTAGCCTCCAAGAATGTTCTTGTCGACCGGCTTTCTCCCTGCGGGAAATTTCCTCGGGTACGTGGGGGCGGAACTCCCCAAAGAATGCTGGCCTCCAAGAGTGGTCTTGTCGACCGGCATTCCCCCTGCGGAGTTTCCTCGGGTACGTGGGGGCGGAACTCCCCAAAGAATGCTAGCCTCCAAGAGAGCTCTTGTCGACCGGCATTCCCCCTGCGGGGACATATGATGTGTTGGAAAGTCAATGAATGAAGTCCACAAAAGTCATGGTACACCTCAAGAAAAATGATACAAATTGTAATTATAGTCTTGCATAGTTATTTGAATTATACTTTTCTTAATATTTTGTCGGATATCCTTTCATCTGAATTACTGACTTCAGTCTTTTAGGCATAGAATATACCAATTTTTTAGTAAATTCGCTGCTGATTCTGGCCCAATCCTCCAATATAACATCCTTAAGCTGCGCCTTGCTTGATTTCACTTTTTTCGGATTTTTGTCTCCAGCTCATTCCAAAGATGCTCTATAGGGTTCAAATCAGGGCTTTGAGGTGGTGTAGCAAGCATGCGAGTATTGTACAATAGCCACATTCGAACTTTATGCGCAGTGTGCTTAGGGTCATTGCCCTGTTGAAACAAGAAATCTTCTCGCATACCTAATTTGGCTGCACTTTGTTTCATGTTGTTTCGTAGAATCTCTAAATAAGAGTTCTGATCCATAGTATTTTCGATGAATGTCAGATTTCCAACTCCAGCAGCAGCCATGCAACCCCAAACCATAACACCACCGCCTCCATGTTTTACTGTTTTAATAGTGTTCTTGGGATTAAATGCTTCTCCTACTTTTCGCCAGACCCTCTTATGCCCATTTACACCAAATATATAAAATTTAGACTCATCCGAAAATAAAACATTATCCCAAAACGTTATTGGTTTGTCAATATATGCTTTTGCAAATGTTATTCTTTTTTGTTTGTTTATGGAACTTACAAGAGGTTTTCTTCTAGGCGTACGAGATGAAAATCCAGCTTCTACGACAGCTCTACGCACAGTTTCTGCGCTAACCTCCTTCTTATCATTAATTCCAAGAACATCGCAGATTTTTCTACAGCTTAGAAATGGATCTTGTTTTACCATTCGCGAAATTTTTCTCTTGTCCTTTGCACTTTGTTTAGATGGACGACCTGTTCGGGGCACATTTTCCACTCTATTTTCCTTCTTAAATCGATTTATCACTTTTTGAATGGTTGACCGACTTCGCAACACTAGTTCAGTTATTTCAGAATATGATTTGCTCTGATTTGAATGCAGATTAATAATTATTTCACGCTCCTTAATACTCAACTCCTTTCGACTCATTTTTTAAAAATTTTATTAAATAAAAGATACACCACGAATACGGACGCGATATTAAGGACAGCGGCCTACGGTTGTTAACTCACTCTGGTAATATGAACTTGGGGGATTCCCCTTTTTACAAATAACAGGGCATTTTCTGCAACTGTACCAAGACTTTTGTGGAGTAGAAAAGAGACATTGCCAACAAAAAATTATTGTCTTCAATGATCATTATTGCCAAATCCCTTTAAATTTATGAAAACTTAAATTCAACAGAACTCGTATTATTACCATTTCATAACTTTTGGTTTTCAAATAAAAATATTGATTCAGTAATACAATTTTCAGTTACCGATTCTCTGTACCTTGACTTTTGTGGAAGACTGTATATATATATATATATATATATATATATATATTTTTATATTTATATATAGATATATATATATATATATAATATATATATATATATATATAATATATATATATATATATATATATATATATATATATATATATATATATATATATATATATATATATATATATATATATATAGGGTAATTTCGCCTGTTCGCGTCCATTTAGTGCAGTTGGCAAGTTTGACGGTGATAATAAAAATGGCCCCAGCACTAATTTCTATGAAAAATGTATGTGATGTATTCATTATATAGTCTATTTTAAGATTAGCTTTCAGTTTTATTAGAAACATCTTGTGTTTTCTTCTTAAATAGATAAACTTCAGAATTAGGCGTTTTTCCCACTTTGCGTCCACAAAATCTAAATTGCGTCCCCCCGTGGACCATTTAGCGTCCAGCAGCTTAGAAAAGGAATATAGGGGTGACATTTTAAAAAATTCGTAAAGAAAGATTGTATTTTAAAAGTTCATTTATTTAAGAATATAAATATTAAAAAATCCACATTATTATCATTAAAAAAATTCACTTTCAAAAAATAAAAATAATTCTTCTCAACATTGGTTGAACTTAAAATTAGGTAAGTAGCAGGCAAATAATGATTGCAACTTAAAGAATAGACAGTAATCAATATTGTAGCCTTAGGATTTCAATAAATAACACAGGTCACATTTAAAAGACTTATCTTTGGCCTCTAAATAACTTAATCCTGCAAATCGCGTGCATTTCAGATGATACCATCTGATACACTTGTCACAGCCTATGTTTTTTTCATCGTCGTCTTCTACATCTGAAATTAGTATATCGTCACATTTAGAACATTTCACTCGCTCCACGGCTGGTAAATTTTCTTTCTCAAATTCCTCATTAACCGTTTCCTGTGTGACTTCTTGTTCTTCTTTTTTCGTTTTGGAGCAATTTTACGAACCGTTTGAGAATGTTTTAAAGTCTTTTTCTGTTCTTGTTTTTGTAGTCGTTCTAGCTTTCTTTTTCCTGTTAATTCCTGCTTTTCGTTCTTGGTCTGCTCTTTATCTTCATAATACTTTCTCCATGCAGCAGAAGATATGGATGCTGGAGTTCTTTCCTTATTTTTTCGTGCTTTGTTAGAAATTTCAGGTAGCATCAGGTGGTCTTTAAATGAATCAGAAATTTTGTTTTGCGTTGCTGCTGAACCTGGTTGTACTAGAGACTCTGTAGGTAAAAAGGATGGTAGCGACATAGTTGATGCTGATGATGAAGTCAGAAGCAGTTCTGGAGTTAGTTCCTTGATGAGAGTTTCTTTTTCAACACTTGATATGGTTGGAGTTGATTCAATATCTTCTAATGGTAGAACTAGAACGTCGTCTAAGGACACCATAGAGCCGACGTTGAAGTAACTGCCAGAAAGATGTAACGTCGAAAGGGACAAGTCAGGGAACAAATTGTTTTTGCTGGTATCAAGAGTTGCGTTTGATGTGCAAGGCTCGGTGAATTGTTTTGGTGCAGAATGTATTTCGGCTGATACTGTTTGAACCTGTACAGTAGGATCGCATTTAGCTTCATCATTTTTGTTTTCGGCGTCTTCGTGAAATGAAGAGATGGTAATTGCTTTAGTTGCATCCAATTCGCCATCAGTATGACTAAAAATAGTACTACTTTTTTCTGTTGAAAGTTCCATAGGTGACCTATCAGATTCAGTTTCGGTAGAAATCTCTGCAAATCCTACTTCTGCAGGGAGAGACTTTTTCAACCTATTGACTTCTTTCGTTATAGTTCTAATGTCAATATTTTTTTCTTGTAGTGTCGGCTTCAGGTGTTTCAAAACTTTTTTAAAACTTTTAATGTCCGAGTGAGTAACATCCTGTGACTGTTGATCAACGGCCTGAACATTTTCCAAAGTGTTTCTTACACATTTAGTGTAATCTGGACTATTAGCATCGAATGGGTAAAGACCACATCTCTTAAACCCATTTTTGATGTTGTCGGGCATGTTAGGATGACTTAATGCGTCATTTAACTATTTACAAAAGTTTGTTTTTGTGACGGCAGAATTCAAATTTTCTGGTTTTGATAGGAATGCGCGGACTGTAGATTTCCAATATATTTTTACCGGTGCAAATACGCTAACGTCAGCTGGCTGTAAAATATGGGTGGTGTTGGGCGGAAGAGCATACAAAATAATTTCCATTTGTTCACACATCTTACTTAACATTAAGGACATATGCGATTTATGCCCATCTACCAGCAAAAGCACCGGTTTTTTTATGTAATTTTCCACTACCCATTTGTGAAACACGTTGGTGACGTATTCAAAGAATACATCTCCTCTCATCCAACCTGTCTCCGATCTGCCTAAGCACCATTCTGGAGGCATACTATTCACCACAGCTCTTGGTGGTCTAATGTATGGAAACACGATACAAGGTGGACACATATCTCCATTCGCATTAAATGTTAATAATACCGTTATATTTTCTTTTTCATTGCTTGGCTTTATTTGGTATAAGTTTTTGAACCCTCTTGGACCTAAAACTTTTCCTGTCTTTGGACAAAGAGCAAAACCACTTTCGTCCCCATTAAAAATTCTTTTCGGGTCACTCAAAATATCTTTTTGGTGTATACTGTCCAAATATTCCTCTAATTCTTTAAACCATAATCTGATTGACTGTTCTGTGACTTGGGCTCGAGCTTTATTAAAACCCTCCGCATTTTTAAGTGTGATTTCTTTATTTCTGGCCAAAAATTTTTGAAACCACTTTTCACCTGGGCGATCATCCTTGAATTTATTTTTAAACTCACCGTCTCGAACTATTTTCTGAACAGTATCCAACAATTCTTGCTTTTTCACTGGAAATCCACATTTGGAAATGTTAAGAAGCCATTCAACTACTTTTTTTTCACCATCTACTCCTAACGCTGGTTCTGGTCCCGGTTTCTTTACTCCATCGGGTCTGCGCCCACTGATTTTGTCCAATATTGTGGTCTTTGGGAATAGCATATTCTTTGCATATTTGTCTTATCGATTTATTATTCTCTCGAACTTCATTTAACGCTTTCTTTAAATCTTCTTCTGTGTATGTTCTCTTTTCCGTCTTCTTTCTTGTCTCTGAAGAACTCATCTTAAATGGAAAAAAATAAGAATGAAAGAAATTACGCATTCCAATTACAAAATAGAGTTATAAACACGTAGTCTTAATAAAGAATACAATAATAATAAACAATACATTTTAAATTATTAATTATTATTTAAATTATTATTTTTATTATTTAAATTATTATTTAAATCATTTTTACAAGCAAGTATTTAACGAAAATAGTGGACGCAATTGGGTTTATTATTATCCCCTGTAGGTATAGTTTGCGGACGCAAAGTGGAAGTTTTCTAAAATTCGATGTAGTAATTCGCGTCCACCTTATTTTATTCGTTAAATATAAAAAACATAAGCAAATTCATAATTAATATTATTCCTTTTTTCATCATAAAAGTGTAGAAACAGCTATGTATCCTAAAATTCACATAAAACAATAAAAAACTCACCATCAAACACGCCTCTTCACACTAATTTTTATTTAATATCCCACGAGTACGACCTTCCTTGTTGAACAACCGAGACTAACTATTTTTTCTAAACGGTATAGGTTTGACGCACAGAATTTTTGTTCATGTGTGCGTGCCTCTTATGCATTGAAGTATTAGCGGCATAATGACTTTTCGTTCGATTGGTGTGTTAGTTGACTTATTTTCGAGTATTTTTAAAGGGAGATCCGCGAAATGGACGTGAATTGGGCGATGGACGCGAACAGGCGAAATTACCCTATATATATATATATATATATATATATATATATATATATATATATATATATATGTATACATATATATATATATATATCTATATATGTATATGTATATATACATATATATATATATATATATATATATATATATATATATATATATATATATATATATTCATTTATTTACATATTTTTAATGAAATATATTGAAAAAAATGAAATAACATATTCACAAAAATCAAAATTTACGACTTTCATGGCAGTTCATTCAAAGGAGGAGTTTTAGTCCCCTATAATATTGGCCAAACAAAATACAAAATTTTCATCTTTTCATATTTTTACTATCTAAAATCAAATACTAACCGATTACAGTCCAAATGGAACTATCCTAACCTCTTCCTCACCTGAAAAGCGGACCTTAAAGTTGCCCCTATCCAGATATAGAAACCATGAAATTGCCAGGATAGGATAGTTCCGGTCGTGCTGTAATAGCTTATGAATTGGTTGTAGACAGTTGAAAATAAAACAAATTGGTTTATTTTTTTTGCCAATAGTATAGGGTCCGCTATGCGACTTAAATTGCCCTCCTACTTTATTAGTTAACAGTTTGCAGTTCCCTCATAAAATAAAGTAAAACCATAAACCATACATCCACTGAAAATTGATTGGACACCATGTCATATAAAGTATTGAAATATCCACGTTATTGTTTTAAAAAAATTCGTGCATTTCCAAAGGTAAATGTCCTTTACAGTTATTCGATTTCAAACTCCATTTTCAATGATTTGGTGAAAGAACGGTTTCTCTACCAATTCGCGTTTAGGGGTTATGCTTGAAAAACACGAAAAACAGTACAAAAATAATTCGTATGATATTGAGTCAAATCCAAAGTAGAGAAGCTAGTGAAATTAGATCTTCTATTCCAAAACATTATTCTCTTTAATTTTTCATTTTTTAGTTGGTTTAGTTTTATGTTCGGAAACAAATAATTAAAAAAGAGGTTACTCGAAGTCAAAGCTTGTAAAAAATGTTTCTTTTTTTGTGAGTTTCACGTTTTCTATGTGTCGGAGGCAAATAAAGGATAGGATGAATTAAAGTCAATGTTATTTTCTACTAAAATGATTTGGGTAATGTTCGTCAAAGTTTCCACCCAAGTCATTTTACAGAGCATATGCTATCAATAAGTTAATTGAAACGAGGTAACGGCCCCGAAGCAAGGTGATAGGTGACCTAAAGTTGAACGAGAAAATGTTGTTCGTAAAAGTTCTATTGAAAACCTCTATTAGTTTATGGAACTATTTGAGTTTGTTCGTCACAGAGGTTCTTGTTTAGCTTAAGGATTTGTTTCTCCAAAACAGCACGGGCCAGCGAAATTAAACATGCTTTGTTCTAAAGACAGAGGAAAATTTCCGTTATAAGGTTGAAATTGTTTGTTTTTATTAAAAAAAAAAATAAACAGTCAACTGTTTCGAAATCGATCTGATTTCTTTTTCAGTGTTTGTCTAATCAGCTGTCTGTTTATTTCTTTTTTTAAATAAAAACAAACAATTTCAACCTTATAATGGAAATTTTCTTCTTTTATTAGCTATTTGACAGGTTGCAAAAATCCGATTGAAACAATGCAAAAAATAAAAAGAAGTTTTCAACAAAGCTACTTTGAATCGGAACAGCTTTTGAGCCAAAAGTGTGGTTCAAACTGGACAAATGAAATTTCACAAAAATTGCCATGTACTTTAAACTGACTCTTCTCAACGTTTTTTTTCTTCAATTTTTGTATTTATTTGGTTACCTTAAAAATTGTTAAGTGTACCAATCTTTGACGCAAATAAAAAATTATGGATTTACGTCTTCAATGCGTAGATTCATTATAAATTTTCTGGTTAATTTTTGATAAATCTTCGTTATCTAGGCTAAAACCACACCTACGGTTCATTAGCTGCTCTGATTTGTACCAAAGTATAATAGTTTTGCTGTAAAGTGAATTTTATCGTCCTTTGCTCAAAGTATGTTTCATTGCGTTGGCATGTATTATTTTGAAGATGTAGCTTGTGAAGCTGAACAAGAACCTCCGTGAGAAAGAAACTCAAAAAATGTCTGTGAATCAGCAGAGGTTGAGGATAGAACTTTAACGACCATTTTTATATTTTTTCCAACCATATATTTATAAAACAAAATCAAGCCTTCTTGTTTTCTTGAGGGCAAACTCTTCAATTACTTCTTCTGTCTCAATATGTCTGTCTCTGTGGATAGACATAAGTGCTAGGCCACTCAGACGATTTTGTCCGCAAGAATTCCTCAAGTAAGTTTTCAATCGTCTAAGAGTGGAAAAAGTCCGCTCAGGAGTACAGGTTGTCACTGGTAGAGTGGAGAAAATATTCAGGAGTTGATATATATTCGGGTAGAGTTCGTTGTTGCAATTTATGAGGCTTTCAATAGCACATGTTGGGCGATTAGTTTCTTCTTGCTTTTCCCATTGGATTCTTAAAATATCATACTCAGCTTGAAGAAGTTCTAAGTCGACTTTATTTTTGTAAAGCTTGAAATTTTCAATATCAAATGTTTGAGTACTGCAGCAAACAGATGGCAACAACGAATTTAAGCCGATAAAAACAGCTTTGTGATCCGTGAGTCTTGAGTTGAGCTGGCTTACAAAGTCATCAAGAAGAGGAATGGCCACTGCAATTCTGAAATATTGTTCGGGTTCAGTTTTTTGGCCGTTGACACGATGCCGCTGGGAAGAATCCAAACGTGGAATTGATATCTCACCATCAACATCGGTCAAAAGGGACTTGGCATTTTTGAAGACAATGGAAAACTCGGCCTCAATATTCTCCCCCATATTTTTGAACCGATCAATAATATTCTCGATATGGTCTATAGCTGATCTTAAATCACAAGAGGGGCGACTGTAAAATTTTACACAAATTGATTGTATAACAGAAGCCTTTGGACAAAAAACAAAGTGTTACAACAAATTCTCCGTTTAGAATGCTTTTAAATACGCTCCTGCTTGATGATGTTTCCATGTCCGAATCTTCACTGAGCTCTTCAAGTGAGGCCACAATAGGCTTGTAAAGCTCTGTAAATTTTAAGAAACTGTTCTGGTTTTCGACCCATCTTGTTTCACACATTGATGTCAATGTTTTCCACTAACAGTCTGGAATCATAGATTTTATTGTCCGCTGGAGGATAGCTTCTCTTTTCGCAGACCCTTTCAAAAGATTTGTTGTTGTTCGAACTGTGCCAACGCAATTTCGAATACTTTGTAACGAGCATGAGTGACAGAGTGCCAAATTTCAAGGGTGTGAGCAACAATGCACGAATAGTGCCTCAGGATATTCTTTCTTGATGATTGCTTGGATACTTTTAAATGAACCTTTCATCACAGCCGCACGATCATAGCCTTGACCAACCATGTTTTTGCAATCAATTTCCAGATTTTTTAATAAGGATACTATAGTATTGGCTATATTCTGTCCAGTTGTATGTTCAAGTCGAACAAAGCCTAAAAAATCCTCTTTTGCTACGAAGCAAGTTTCATTTTTTGTTGGTGTAGCGGACACATAAAGACAATTGCTCGTAGCCGGCTATGTCTGCGGTTTCATCAACGAAAACAGAAAATGCACCAGCTGCGTTAATATCGTTCACGATCTGTTTCTGGACTATGCCCCCGCAAGTATCAATAAGATCGTTTTGTATAGTAGGACTCAAGTATGAATCATTTGTGCCTCGAAGGGCAAGCTCTTGTCGTCCACAAAACTTAATTGTTTCGATAATGGAGTAGAGCTTTTCACGATTTTCATGAACTTGTTTTTTTCTAGCAGAATCAATGATGTTCCTGATGTCACGATCAGGATTTTTTGACATATTTAAGAAGCTGCCTGCCGATGCCATTGCTTCTTGGTGGTACAAGAGGCTCTAGTAAGTAGAAGTGAGTCTTCTAAGGCATTCTACCAGTTGTTGTAGGGTTCTTTCACGAGAGATTTGAGTTTCTGATGAGCCCCTTTTCCAGCATTTTCCTTAGTAAATAGGGCACAGCATTTAGAAAGTCCACCATCACTGATAGTGTAGACAAGCCAGGGAAAACGTTGAAGCCATTGCCTTTGAAATTTCAAGTTCCTTTTTCCACTTCCAGCAAATACGAAAGCTGGATCTGGTGACCATGGGCTCTTTAGAAGTCGAATTCTCATTTCATCTGAAATTTCTTCGTGGGAAAGGTTCAAGTACTTACCTAAATCGAATAGCTGAGGATGAGGATCATCAATACCTACTTTGGTAGCATTAACAGTAATGCCTTCTAATACTCTTTCTTCACTTGTAGGAGGACCAGGTTTTTGAGTTACTTCTGTCGCCGGAAACCTTTGCAACTATTGTAAAAAAGCTTAGAAGAGGCAGCTGTGAGCTCGTACGTTTAGCCATTGTTTGATTTGTTCGGTAGATAGCCCTAAAACAAAAAGTCAGAAAGCTTGCCTGTTATAAGCTGTTGAATACCGTCTGACATAACATGTGACGCTTTTTTAAGACTGAAGTAAGTGATATTTTAATTTAACCCCTTGCACTATTTTCACTGATAAAGTCCGTGGCAAAAGTTCTTGGTATTGAATTCATCAGAATTGATTATCACGGTTATAGCCCTATAATTACGTATTTAGCTCATTGCTTCAATTTCCAAGCGATATTACACTTTTCAATGCAGTCGCTTTTTTTTACACAACAATAAAACGTTGTGCAAACTTCATTTAAATTTTTGCTAAAATCCACCGCCTGTTATTATTTTCTGCTGTTCAGACAGATTGTTAGATGGTTATACCAGAAGTAAATTATAGTGCAAGGAGGTAAACAACGTCAGTAAGAATGAAAAAAAAATTGAAGAGCCCCTTGTGTAGTCAGATCCAATCAACAACTTGAAAACTTTTTGAATTATCTTTTAGATTTTTTGTAGAAAATAGAAACTATATTCAAGTGCAAGTTTAAAAAAAGATAAATATTAAACCAGGCTGCAGAATGAAGAATGATCATTTGAAATTTGTACAACTAACTTTAGCGAGTGAGAGCCAGCGCCTGCCAGACCTACGTGTATAAAAGCTGAACTTTTTTCTGTGAATTTTCACAAGCACAGAGTAAAATGTTTGGGGGTTATAAACTTTGACTAGTGGTGCTATCGCCAGTTATCAGGTAATAAGGTGCACAATAAAAAAAACTCTGTCACGTTAAAGTATAAAAGCTGGGATTAGGATATTATCTTCTAATAACTATTTAAAGTCAGTATTTAAGAACCCAGACTGTTCCCAAGGGTCTAACACTCCACCAGACGCGGTGCAAGGTCGAGGAGAGTGTTGCCGATGCATATGACTAGATGTAGATTTTCAATGGAATTTAAAATAAATAAAGTTTCCGAATATGTGTTCAAAAATCACTCTTTGAACAATCACTGATTTTTTACATTTAGTCATATTCATGGGCGACACTCTCCTCGACCTTGTACCGCGTCTGGCGGAGTGTTAGACCCTTCGGAACGGTCTGGTTTCTTAAATACTGACTTTAAATAGTCATTTGAAGATAATATCCAAATCTCAGCTTTTATACTTTAACGTGAGGGAGTTTTTTTTATTGTACACCTTATTACCTGATACCTGGCGATGACACCACTAGTCAAGGTTTATTACCCCTAAACATTGTACTCTATGCTAGAGAAAACTCAGAAAAAATTTCAGCTGTTATACTATAACGTAGATCTGGCAGGCGCTGGCTCTTAGTCTATTAACTCTACTCTATGGTTTACCAATTATTTTGATCATGGAATCAAATATATTCCATGATCAAAATAGTTTCTCAATCCATTAACCATATAAATGAAATTGACAAATTATAAAGTAAATATCACTTACTATTTAATATAGCTTTATACTTACAGCAGACACACTTTTCATAACACACGCAATTTTCAGTTTTAAGTTTACAAGGAAAACCCCACACAATCTTCACTTTTAATTTTGCAAGGAAAACACCGCACAATTTTCACTTTCAACTTTACGACAAATTAAACACCACGAACGAGTTCACTAATGATGAATTCACTAATGATAGCAGTATTGCAATTTTTATTTTGTTTAGATCGTTTGCTCCAGAAATCCTTCTGCCCTACTCCACTACTCTTTTCTCAGAAAAGTCAATGTGAGTGTTTTTGTTTGTTTTTTATGATCTTTTCACTTTTCCTTTCGACTTTATCCTTAAATATGGGAGACTAGATTTTATTGATAATATCCCATCGGAAAACTACATATTAAATAAAGAGTGATTATATGTAATTATGAAGTCGTGTAGAGGAAAGAGGCGTCTTAGAGTTGCTTAGTTTATTTGTCCAATTGGAAAATAAGATATCCCTTTGCTTGCTTCATTAGGTCATTTACATGTGGAGCAATATATTCTTCCAAGTATTTCTATTCACTTTCTCAAATTCATGAAACACGGTTACAATTTTCTTGCATTTTCCTGTTCAAAAATTTGTATTCATTAATATATTCGTGAATATAGCTATAATGTAACCCCTTGTCGCCAAAATATGAGTGAACATGATAATTGTAAAATTATGTATCTCATTTTGGCTTGAAAAATTTAATGAATTACCAATAATAGAATATTCCCGAAGAGCAACTCGTGGTTTCATTATTTTCTCCTTTAAAATATTTTGTGCTAGCTAATATTTTTATTAGATTGGTTACGCTTGGTTTCGATGGAACAGATTTTCACAGTTTTGACTCAGTAAATATTATTTAAAGTAAACTTTTGTCGAAAATTTCGTGGGGGGTTCTAACCCTATAACCACCCCACTGGTTACGGCCTTGATCGGTATGTTGGCAATGGCGTCGCGAATGTTGTTCTTGAGATGTGCTATGGTCCGTGGTCGATCGACATAAACCAGGGATTTCAAATATGTAGAAAATAACTACCCAATATTGAACTAAGTTCATTGTAGAATCCGGGACAACATAAAACTAAGTCAAATGAGACGTAGCGTTAATTTTGAGGTTTGCCTTAAGTAAGGCTAAGATTTCTAACTTGCTTCCATTGATTCCAGTCACCTGTGGAATATTTACAGATTCATAATTAATTAATTTGAGCAAAACACTTTGTATCATTAAGCTTATACGACTTCCTGTGTCAATTAATTTTTTCACATTTTTTTCATAAAAAAATACCTGACTTTAACTGTTCAATCTTAATTATACAATTTATAAAGAACCCTGGATGAACTTCTGCTTGAATGACTGTGTCGTTGATGAGTTTTACTTCTGGAACTGCAGCTCTGTAATCTCTTGATACGTGACCAGGTTCCCCGCCTTTGAAACAAGTACCTAGATTTCTTTTCGACGTCGTTCAATCTTTAGATATGTGTCCAAACATATTGCAATTAAAGCACTTCGCTTTTGACGTTGACGGTGCGTTTTAAAATTTTGGCGAAGTATCTCGTTCCGATTTAGTTTACACGTTCGCATTATTTCGCTGTGGCTTCGTCGACGCTTTAAGACTTGAATAATATTTCAATTGTTGCAGCAAGTCATGTAAAGGTCTAGAAAGTTTGGGCCCAGTAGACCTTTAAGTACTTCCTACGCAATTTTTAATATAGTGGGTCAGATAAGTTAAGATAGAAATTTAAAAAGCATCTATTCAGTCAATTTCATTATTTACTATTTATTGCGCTTTATGTTTATTGAGTAATAAATTTGAAACTATTAGTGTTCTCTTTAGTGGCATTTTACAAAATGGACATGCATTTTGGATAGGGGTCTCAGAAAAAATTTTGGACAAAGTATTTTGTCAATTTCGCATACCCAGCGATGCATTCATTATGTATTCGGTTATGACTTCAAATTCAAAACGTAGAGTGCTGAAGTATTTGGGTTGGCCTTTGTAGTCACAGTTCAAGCAGTACTTTTCACTTTTTAAAAATGAATCTTTTTTACGAAAGAAATATTCTATCAAGTTTACAGGATTGTTTTCACAATCAAGAGAGTAACGTTCATCGTTTGTTATTAATTTTCCCAATGGGTACAGCATTTGAGCTCTTTCGGCGTAAAATTCATATTCAGTAATCCTATGTTGAGCAAATGACTGTATCAACTTTAGTAATGCGATGTCTGTATTGTTATCTATGAATTTTTTCATAAAATTATGAGTTTTATAGGAGCTCAGAAGTACTTCAACAATAGAATCGAAAGGGCACGTATTAGATAGAATTATACTTTTTCCTCTAATTGTAAAAAACAGTTTCTGCATGTTGGCGTTTATAATAACATCTGGGTGTTGAACAACATTTTTATATTTGTTCCCTGTATTTTCAGACATCAGAAGTTGTTCAACTCCATGATTTGGACCGAAAACATTGTTTTCAACTAACATTTTCCTTTGAGTTTGGTGGTTGTTTTCAACTAAATGTTCAATGTTTAACCTTTTAATTGATTCTGGCTTCAAATCATTGGATACTTGCTGATTGCAATGCTTGTTTTTATCTTTAGTAGTTTTTGAATAAGGTATAATATGTTTTACATCCTCAACTTGCGCACAGTTACTTAAACTTTCGTTATTTATAAATTTGTTCATGGCAGCGCGGCCTAGTTTGGTAGCACCATCAATAACTTGCAAATGTTTAAGAGTAACTCTATTTACCGAAAGTGGAGTATTCATATCAAGGTCTTTTTTCATAATACGGTAATAACATTCAGACCGAGCGGAAGTGGCTGCAATATCATCTGGTGCCTCATAAAATCTATTTAAGCAGTCAGTCCAACTTACAAACAATGAAAAGAGTTTGATCAAGTAGCTTAGCAGTTCCGGCAAATAATAAGAATTTGGTTTAAAACTTTTTTCTGATTCAATATCCAAATATGGATTGATATTGTTGCAAATATTTTGGATATAGCCTACTACATGATCACAGTCAATAATTTCGTCTTCTATATCTACGTTGTTCCGAGTCTCATCTTTTGTGCTCTCTTCGTTCAAATTGCTCACTTTTAACTCGTAATAATTTTTATAATTGAATGTTCCAACGTTTTCAAACAACCAATTCAGTCTTTGGTCGCATTCAGAGTTTTCTTCACAAAATTCACTGAGTAAAACAATAAAAATTGCTTCCACAAACTGATTAAAAAATTTTAAATCATCTATTTGAAGCGCGAACGCCACATTTGTCACATAAAAGTCTTTCTTTAGAGCGTTATGTTTTCCAAAGGCTTTGTGATGGCACATATTTTTGATAAGATGAGCTCGGTCACGTTTGATCAGGCATGGAGGAAGCTTATCATTTTCTCCCAAGAGATATTTAAAACTTAATTCAAGGTATTTTTTGTAGCACATATTATTAAACGACATACTAACTGCATCAATTAATGCTGCTGAACCATCCACAACAACAATTGAATGCGCATACAATTGCACGATATGCGTCTTTAGTTTCGTCTGTTTCATTACGAGCATCGAACACGAGCCCTAACCTGATGGGTGCTTGATGAATCACAAAGCTTTCTGCTAGTTTAATGATTGGCCGCGCATCTATTGTAATTGGGTCAACTACCAAAACCTAAATTAATCAAGTTGACATTAAATTTCCATGAAAACTATTATTAGGATACCTACCAAATTAAACAAATTTTTGCGAACATTCCGCATCTCAAAGGAGTGGGCTAAATTCGGGAAGCGTTCACTGTAGAAGAAGTTCAGATATTAATGAACATGTCAACAAGAAAAAGTTAAAAGCTTTCGTTTCCACCAGGAAGCCCTAAGCTAAATTCAATAAAACACAGAATTAACACGTGGTGAAATTTTTTATATGATTGTGTGATACGGTATGATCGTTCGCGCTCAGACTTCATCGATTGACGCGATTGTAGCATCATAGTGGCCAAATCCTGAAGCATTGTACTAGATTGCTACACGTATACGCTAGCGACATCTGTGGTAGAACACTGAAAGCTTCTGTACAGTCTAATCATTATGGCGGCAATTCAGAAAATATTTTTCTTATATAGTTTATACTTTGTTTATATAGTATAAATATTCGGGTTTTTCTTGCGGGCCCAGCACGCGCTAACGACGCGCAAACTTTTTCTTTCTTTGCAGTACGTCTCAGTTGCATCTTTAATTTTAAAAAACGCGATTGAAACTATGGGCCCAGGCCCAAACGGAAGTTTGAATTATTTAGACATTTAGGATTCGCGCAAAAAATTTGCAAATAAATTTTGCAATGGCTTTTGATGCGCAAACGTCCAAATATTTTTGTTTTTTAATAACTGTCTACTGGGCCCAAACTTTCTAGACCTGTCATGTAAACCGTTGAAGCGACAAAATTTGTTGTATCGCATTGTCCTGCAGGCTTTTAATGATATGGCTTACAACCGCTTGTTCGCTCATGTTGCCTTTTGCTGCCGAAGTTTACATCACATAAACGAAATCGTCGTATATTTCATTCGGCTTGATTTTCCGATTCGACAACATCAAATGAATTTCCACTTTGTCTTGTACCGGAGGAAACGTGCCAAGAAATACTTGTTTAAAATGAGCCCAAGAGCTAAATGTCACTTAACAGCTCACTAGCCAAATTTCGCAGCTCCTTTTAACTTTAAATTGCCATAATGGAAAATAGTGCGCTCTTTTCAGTTATAAATTTTTTTAAAATTTTCTAATTACGCGACCCACTGTTGCGCACTACAACTTACATCGCTTGCCGGATCGAAGGATGGCAAAATTGCCTCAACTTCAGTCGGAAGCAACAACTGTTCTCTTCCGACTTTCTCATTCGGTTCGTTGAACTTGTTCATTCTTCGCAATAAATCATTTTTCTGCCGTCGCAGTACAATCTCGCGCCGAGCTAGTAATTGTTCTTTTACCAAAAATTCATGTTCACGAAGCAACCGCATCGTTTCGTTCCGATCTGAGATTTTCGTCATCCGTTCCTCCCCACTACCGTCGTCACTAACACAATCTTCTAAGCCAGCTCGATCGGTTTGTTTCGGTGCACTCTCGTTCACACTTTCACTGTGTTAGCCATTTTGTATTTCCGATAAATCAAGTAAGCGTTGCATTAGCGTGGCCTTTTTTCCCGTGGTGGACACCCCAAGGGCACGCAATCGCACTTTTAGTTCCTTCACACTTTCTGCCTTGCGCGACATCTCGAAACAACAGATTTCCGTTCGGAATTTCGCCGCGATCGAAATCGTGCACCATACGGAACCCACGCACGAATCCCACTTCTGAGAAACTGTAGAGCCACTTGATTTTAAAACAAACGCAAGGTTCCAACTTTATAAAACTTTAATTTTGTTTTAAACAAAAACACATGCACGTCTGACGTGTTTTCAATTCCCTGTTTCGACCACGACTCCCATATCGGGACCTGTCTTCGATAGTCTAGGACTACGTTCGTTTTTCGTCTTTAGTGTTGCCTACAAAGGATATATTTTTCAATTTTAATACTGGAGGTACATATCAAATTTTATTTTCCTCTGAAAAAATAACTGGTTTACTTGTATATTCAGCTGAGTCTTAGTTGCATCAACATAGACTTGTCATCACCGGTATAGAAAACGAGTTTACCAATAAGTAGGTAAGGAATGATATTGAACCGTTAAGCCTCAACATTGGGCAGAAAGAAAAATAGCATTTTTTCACGCTTGATGGAGAATAAATAGAAAGTGTGTAGTGAATTAGGCATGATTAATGTCCGTGAAGGACTGCAGCGATGGTCTGCTGCCTCAGCGGAATAGGATGTTGGGATCCGCTGAGATTGGTCTTGTCTGGGGCGCGTAAATGCGCTGGCAGGCTAGCGTTGCGGTGTCGTGGTGCGGGTTCTTCATAAATGTTCGGAAAACCGAAAAGTACATTTGAATTTCATTTAAAATTGTATAAAATTCAGACATAGAGCAATTTTCGATCGTTCATCGAACAAACTACGAATGGACATATACATATCTCTTGGTAGAACCTATTATCTGCGGAAATTTCCACCAGGACTGTCAACCCGAAAGAAGTGTTTATGTTGCTCGTTAGTGAAAATGATTTGTTCATGTAGACGTTGCTGGCTCTCACTATCTTCAACGGGGCTGTCCTTGGATGTTATACCCACTATTGCGGTTGCTGCAGACTCCTGTCGCAGCAAACGATTCTTGCCGATTTCATCCGACATTCCCTCGGATGATATTTTACATTTTCACTAAACTTTATTACTTCTAAATAAGATTTTATTTCTTATTAAACCGGACTTTCCCCGTTAACTAACTGACGTTTCCTATTCCGTTGGGGAGCTGTAGTTGCTGGGAAGAAAGACAGTATCTTACTCCCTGCACCGGCAGCCGAACTTCCTCACGCTCGCCATATGGCTGTCAACTCGACTTGACATCCAACGACAAAACTTGATGTAGGATGGGAAGTCGTCGCAACTGACACGAGATGGAAAGCCACATAGTAGCAGGGTGCATCAGTATTGGTCGCCAGTGGCGTAGGGCGATTCATTACAGTTAGCTGGCCACCACTATTTCGATCAGTGCACTGTTGCCTCTTCGTCGGAAAACGCACCCAACATATACAGTTATTTTTCTTTCGACTAAGATGAAGAATTTTCATCGCACTAACTCACCTGAACATGATAATGCGTGGAGGTCACGTAAATAAGGAGTGTCTTAATCAATGGTCAACATCGCATGTAAATTATGTTGACTTTTCAAAACGCCTCCGATGCAAATGCACCATAATCTCCTTCACGCATCCATTTACCGCGACAATGTATCCGGTTGAACAGCGCGCACGAGTATCACATTATCATGATCAAATGTATCGGCACTCCACAAGGTGATATAGTCGGTTTCACGCTCTGGCCGTGTGTCCGTCCACCCAGCTGCGATACGTTCTGATTTAAAACCAGTGCGTGTCATAACTGCATGGGCTAATAGTCTGTTCGAAGATCGGAACTAAGTTCGTTGCCGCCAATGAGAATCAAACCAGGGACCTTTGGCTTACGGGATGAGTGCTCTTACTACTACACCACACGGACATAGATTCTAGACCATATTTCTGGGAGGAAGACTATAATGTTACGAGGCGTTTTAAGTGCCAACAGTTTAGCCACAAAACATCGAAACGTGAAGGGGTACCAATTTTTGTGAAATGCTGAGGAAAGCATAAACTGATGTATTGCAAAAGCATGCACGAGAAGTGCTACAGCTGCATTGGAAACAATAAGAATGCTGATAATTCTCACAGAGTAGACTCAATGGAGTGTCTAGAGTTTCAACGTAGGATTTTGATCGGCACGAAGAACACTGACTGCTACTTCGATCATGATTGTTAACCACACAAATCAATCTATTGGCATAAATTTGACACTAATATGCTAATATAAGAAGTTTCAGGCACAGACTGATAAACTTATTTTTAATGCGTTAAGACTAACCTTCTTCGAATGGACGAAGTCTGTCCTTTGTGTCTTAATAACAAATTAATAAAAAACGAACACTTGGTAGTATGATTATTATTTAGTTTGTAATGACTTTCTTCTACGTTCGCTCGAACGAAACCGGAACCGATCTATCATCGGTTCTAAACGTGAAGTCTGAGTCCTGCCAACGAATGTTACTATGGATAAGTGAAGAGAACTTCCTTTTCCTATAAAAAGATTTATTTACTAAAAGTTGTTACAATGTTTAATTTACGAAGGTTTAGATGCGTCGACGTCGAGTGAGCGAATGAATGACTGAGGGCCATTGCTGTGTGTTGTTCGCTTATATTTCTTGAAATCGCTGATACGGCATCGCCAACGAAAGCTCCACGGTTGCTTATCGCGTTGGTTACAATATCGGCTGACGAGCATCCGTTCTATCGTCGCATATCGTCAGCGCAATGCTATCCAGGCGCAACATAGATGAACCCATTTATCGCGTGGACATGGGATCGTGGAATTTCCCAGTCAGCGATGTTCCAATCAAGCGCAACAGAGCCGCGCATGTTGACATCAGTGCAATGGACTTCGTTAATGATGCTGCCTCACCCAGGGTGCACACGTATGCACGCTGGGTGCGTTGGTGGTCCGCCACGGTACCAACCCGTCAACCAGTCTGTGCACCCTCTGATTCCATTTCGTGGTGCCTGCTTGTCGGCCAGCTAGTTCGGAGAGGATTTCGGTCGCAGGTCTTTAAAATGGATTACGCTCCATTACGTGTTTCAGCCACCATTAAGTGCCCGTCTCAAACGGGTCAAAAATTGAGAAGCCATATGGTAGCAGTGTGCGTGTGTATTGGTCGCCCGTGACGTAGGGCCGATTCAGTACAAGTTCCTGGATCATATAGAAAGCAAACTGCAACTGCTTCTTTTATATTAGTTCAATGGAAAACATATTTTATTGTAATATAAGGTACATAACAGAATTCGGTTCGTCCAGATGAGATCATATCAAATCAGAAGAATAAAACTTATAAATCACTTAAAAGAATAAAGTATAATTCTCAAAACTTAAATACTGATGTTCATATCTTCTAACACAACCATACATTTTCATTATAAGTCATTATTTTGAGCAAGAGACACAAAGCTCAATTTTTCGTTCCCCGCAAATACTTTTGGAACATTTTTTACATGCAGATTTTGTCATACGCCGTTTTTGGTATGGACAATCTACAAATTGAAATTTTTTTATTAATTGACATTGTATTGGGGTTCTTTTAATTAAATATGGATTTTTATCACAAAGTTCAACAATATTTTCAATATCACTTCTGGTAGAAATGGGTAGGGTATGCACCTGCAATCTTTTCCCCAGCCATGGTTCAATAGGGCTGTTATGAATTTCTCTCATTAATACGATTTAGTGGTTTTTTATTAATGCTTTACATTTTATGTACATAAATTGCGCAGCTATTTACAAATTCCATGTTTAATATTCCATAGAATACGCACATTGGCCACCTTTTGGTGTTGCGGGAGCATGACTTTGTGCTGCACATCTGGTCAAACGTGGCGACCCCGCCTTTCGTAGCATTATAAAAGTAGATCATTTCCGGCTTTTTAGTTCCTTGTTCGTTGCAGGACGACAACAATAGCACAATTTCGCTGGGTTTTGGCTTATATGAAACAAGTGTTAATTCTTGGTCGTAGCAAAATATTGATGTAGCACATTTCCTTCCTTTGGTGTCACCCAATTCTGGTGGGATTTCTCGTTTATTTGATCATAGTGCTCCTACAAGAGTTAAGTTATAAGCTGTTTTAAATAAGGATTTCGCCAGAGGAATGGATGTAAACCAATTATCCATCGTGAAATTTCGATTGGTTCCGAGAATGCTCTTAGAAAGCTCTTTTACATAATGCTCAGCGATTGGTGAACCTCCTTTGTTAGTGACTTTACCAAGGAAGGCCATTGCGATCACCATATATTTGATTTCGCTGTCGCACATCATCACAATTTGTATTCCGTATTTTGCCGGCTTATTGGGAATGAACATTTTAAATGAGGACCTACCCTTAAAAGATAATAATTGTTCGTCGATTGTGAAATAATTACCAGGAGTATAATTTTGAGTACACTTTTGTATGAACAAATCCCATATTTTTCGAATTAGTGCAAATTTGTCATCAACAATTAAAAGTCGACTCGATTTATCGTCAGATCGTAAACGAGACAACATAAACATAAAACGATCTTTGCTCGTTGTCGAAACGTACCGTGACCCAGAGAAGGTTCTGTCAAAGAGTTCAGAAGCTGTCAGGTGATTATCTTTTCGTACAGCTGTTAGGATAAATAATCCGATCAGAGCTTTAATTTCCTTCTCATTTGTAATTTTGAATGTTGGGCTTACAGCAGCGGAAAAATTATTCCTCAAATGAATTTCAACGTTGGTCCATTGCTCAATTTCATCCACTATTTCGTCCGGTATAAATCTTCGGAAGCATTCGAGAGGGTCAATCAAATTCGTACAATTGTGAGTTGATCCTCTTGCCTGATGCACTATGTTGCAGCTTCTATAATGACTTTGGGGTTTTAGAGTTGACCATTTTTACCTCTTAAGATCTTTTTTGAAAAAGTTATTATATTCGAGTTTGACGCTCGTGCCTACAAATTCAAGGGGATATTTTCTTCGTCTTCCTCAGAAGACACGCCGATGAAGACTCATCCTTTTCTTCAACCTCGTTGATAGCAATAGCAACATCGTTTACATCGTCTTCTTGCACATTGTCATCTACTAAATCATCATATTCGGTGGCTTCATCGCATTGCTCCAATAACTTGACGATCTGATCATCAGTAAGATATATCTGAACGGAACTCATTTTCGAATATTCTAAAATCAAATACAATTTATTTAGGTTGAAAAATCTCCCCAGTAACAACAAAATATTTATATATATATATTTTTTTCCTTAAAAGCCGTCGGGCCTTGCTTTGTTGTGTGAGCAGACGCGTTCCGACTACTTCGAGTCATCTTCAGTGTCTAAAGGATGTGTTGAAGGAAATGAGTTTATATAGTCGTAGGATGGGTTTAGCGGATGGGTAATTAGGTCACGCAGTAAATTACGTCAAGTACTAAATTATTCCTGGTAAAGGGATATTAATGGATGTTCATTTGTTCTGTTTCATCTCGTTTCCATTTTCGTCTAAGAGTGTGGTCTAGTATTGAGAAAATTGCGTCGGAATTGGTAACAAGTTGTTCGTTGATAATGTTACCATCTGTCTTTCTATGTTTATAAATTTCAAGCCTTTCTAAGGTGTCAAGTCTCGGTCCTTTGCTTTGTTTGTGTAGTAATTTCATAGAGTTTGTCATAGGGCTAGGCTCATGTGCGTGGTTTTGTAGGTGCGTCGCATAATTGGAGTCTGCCTTGTTGTATAAGAAAGATCGTAAGTGCTCTTTGTATTTTGTCGTTAGTTTTCGTGTTGCCCTTCCTATATATACCATGTCACAGTCCTTGCATGTCAGTTTGCATATGCCGCTGTTTTCGTATATTGATGTGTCATTCAGTTTTGGTTTCAGTTTGTTTGCAATGTTGTTGTTCGTTTTGAATGCAGTTTGCAATTTGTATTTCCTAAGGAAGTTTAATAGTTTGTATGTCTCTTTGCCTGCGTATGTTAACGAAACCCACTGTTGAACGTTCTTATGAGTTTTAGTCGGTTGGCGTTCCTGTTTTTGTTTGTACTGTGTGATAAGTTTGTCAATGTCGCATTGTTTGTATTCGTTGTTATTAGCTATTCTGTAAATGTTGTTTAGTTCGTTGGATTCACCCGAATATAAATTTCACTATGGAAAAAGGAACAAACGGACAACTCAATTATATGGACCTTACTGTGACACGTGAACAAACACGATTGGATTACAAAATATACAGAAAACCAACCACAACTGATCATACCATACATGAAATATCTAATCACCCCGCACAACATAAGCTAGCAGCGTACAGATCAATGGTGCAGAGACTTCACTCCATCCCCATGACTTCTATTTACTAATCCAACGAACTAAACAGCATTTACAGAATGGCTGATAACAACGGATACAAACAATGCGACATTGACAAATTTTGTCACACAGTACAAACAAAAACAGGAACGCCGACCGACAGAAACTCATAAGAACGACCACTAGTTGGTTCCGTTAACATACGTAGGCAAAGAGACAAACTATCAACCTTCCTCAGGAAATACAAATTGCAAACTGCATTCAAAACGAACAACAACATTGGAAACATACTGAAACCAAAGCTGAATGACACATCTATATACGAAAATAGCGGCATATACAAGCTGACATGCAAGGGCTGCGACATGGTATATATAGGAAGAACAACACGAAAACTAACGACAACATACAAAGAGCACTTACGATCTTGCTTACACAACAAGGCAGACTCCAATTATGCGACGCACCTACAAAAACACGCATTTAGATTTGTAATGTTTAATTGCTAAGTAAACAAAATGCTACCTGGGTGCAATCAACTTAATTTAGCATACGCAGCGGCTTTTGCACAACTGTTGTCGGTACAGGTGAAACGATCAGCTTGGTCATCGATTAGTTTCAAATGCTATTTCAGGTCATAAAAAATGCGCATGTTGCGTGATTACAAATATTAAGAGGGTAATGGTCTTAATACAGTTTTGGGTCGAATGAAATGATAATGCGCGTGGAAAAATGATGAGTAAACGAGGAAAGGTAAGTGGAAGGTGATAACTTGTATATATATATACACACACACACATATATATATATATATATATATATATATATATATATATATATATATATATATATAAATAAATATATATATATATACATATATATATATATATATATATATATATATATATAAATATATATATATATATATATATATATATATATATAAATATATATATATATATATATATATATATATATATATATATATATATATATATATATACATATAAATATATATATATATATATATATATATACATATAAATATATATATATATATATATATATATATATAAATATATATATATATATATATATATATATATATATATAAATATATATATATATATATATATATATATATATATATATATATATATGTGTGTATATATATATATATATATATATATATATATATATATATATATATATATATATTTATATTTTTTATTTCAAAATTTAGTTTATTGGGCATAGATGACACCGAATTTTGTGTGACTTCTGGCCTTATTTTCTTCCATTCATCGGCTATCACTTTCTTGAGTTGAGTCCTATTTGTAACATGCTACTTTCTAATTCCTTTCCTATGGGATTCAAATCAGGGGATTGCGGAGGAGTGTTTAATGTTTGGGGAGTATTGTATAAAACCCATTCTTTTACCATGTGGGCAGTGTGTTTCGGGTCATTGTCGTGCTGAAAATAAAAACCACCTTGAAGACCCAAGTGTTCGGCGCTTTTATTGAGGTTATTTTTTAAAATATTCGAATATTCAAATTTATCCATGATCCCGTCAATAAACACAAGCTCTCCAGTACCACTACCTACCATATCTGCCACCACCACCATTTTTTATAGTGAGTAACATGTTTTCTTGATTGAATTTGGTGTTGGGCTTACGCCACACTGATATTGGGCCCTCACAACGAAAAATGTTGCATTTGCTTTCGTCGGAAAACATAACTTTATTCCAGAATTCCATATTCTGGTTCAAAAATTCTTTTGCGAATTTAAGTCTCTTTCGTCTGTTGGTATGACTTTTGAAAGGTTTTTTCCTTGGAATTCTCGATTTGTATCCAGCCTCATGAAGGACATTTTGAATAGTTCTGGAAGTGACATCTTTGTTAAAATCAGCTTTGACTTGTGCGGCTATTTCTGACAATGTTATTTTCGGATTTTTCTTCACAAGTCTCTTCGTTCCTTATCCAAAAGTTCATTTCATTCGCGACTTTCCAAACTTAACTCGCCTTGAAACCGATTGACAATACTCCGAGCAGTAAATCGGCTCCAGTTAACAATTTCACCTATTTCACTAAAAGATTTCCCGCTTGAATACAAATCCAAAATGATTTTCCTTTCTGAAACGGTAGTTTCTTTATTTTTGCGCCCCATGACGTGTTTTTCTAACCAGTACTTGCAATGAATTAACTTTAACTGAACTGCTTAGTTTTAACTAACCTGTCAAATAAAGAAGTACCTTTCTTCTGAGAGTAAATACAACCTTGATTTATACGTACAGAGGAGGTAAGGGCTGAAAGATTAGGGTTGTGCGATTACTTTTTTCGTAGAAAAATCGGGTACTTTTGACTACAATCGAATTCCATATGAAAATACCGATATCAGATTATTTTTTTTTATAAAGTAGCGCAATAAATCTAATAAAATAAATCAATAAAACTTAAGCTAAAATATATGCTTTTACTAGCTTTAGAGGATTTCGTACCAATACTTTATTAGGCGGCAATAGTAGGCTTTTAAACTCGCCATTTTCATTCTCAAGAATCTCAACTGATGGATGAGTTGGTGCATTGTCGATCATGAGTAAAACCGTTCCCCTTTTCTTCATTTCTTTTGTCATTTTTTTTACATCAGGGATGAAGGTTTTGTGATACCATTCGAGAAATATACTCGAATCTATCCATGCACTTTGTTGGGTTGTGCAAGTCACTGGCAAGTAATTAAGATTTTTAAAAGCTCTTGGCTTGTTTGCTTTGCCAATCATTAGCAAAGGCAGCCGATGGGTGCCTGTAGAGTTAGCACAAACGAGAAACACGTTCCTTACTGACCTTATGCCCTGGAGCCAGTGCCGGATTAAGCCACCGCGGGGCCTGCAGCAAATTCTGTCAAGGGGCCCTTGGTTTGCTTTAGGTTCTCATGTGTAGGGTATTAAATAAAACAAAACTGTTACAAATAAACTTTTCTGGATTTAAGCAAATCATGCTGTATATTCTACAAAGTGAGATGATTAAGACGATCTTGGCCCATCGTTGTTCTTTTTATCATTTTTAATACGTTTTAATGTTGAAAAAGCACGTTCACCACTGTAGTTAGTGATTATGAGACATGAGTAAATGCGCAAGGCGATTTCTAAGTTTGGGAAACACGATTGTAAACTTTAATTGGATAAATTCACCCAATTTAATGTAAATCTATACGATAATTTTTGCTCTACATTGAAGCTTTCATTACGTCGCACGGATATCGATCTCGTTTTTCGGATGGCTCCGATAGCTTTTTAAATTACTTGGAATTCTTTGTAGCTACATGAATGAGTTGCACATTTTTTTTTTAAATAATTTTTTCTGACAAATTATTGGAGAAGTAAAACGTTAGAAGAAGGTCGTTTCGACGTGTGTACTAATTCTCATCAGGCCATCACTCTTTGATACACACCAGTGATGGCGACCACCATGCTTAGAGGTGTTTCAAAAAAAAAAATCAACCTGTCAAATGCGATTTAATTGTAATATGCAAAACATACCTAGTAAAATATCTTACCTTAAGTGAAGTTATTCTCGTTGATGTTTTGCCTTTGTAGATACAAAAACTCTTCTATTGTGTTTTAAAAAAGATAATTCTATATATTGCACACAGCACTACATCAGGCACGAAAACAGTACTCGAAGAAATGTCAAAACAACATCTAAAGTGCTTTTAAAAGTTTTTTTACGTTGTGCCAAAAGTTAATGTATAGCAATTTCTTATTATTTGATAGTCAATGATCGATGGCAATATCAGGGAATTCCCCTATTAGTTTTGAAGTGCTGCCAACTTGCGTGTAGTGCAGTGCAAGTAGTACAACACATAACTTGTGATGTGGCCAGCGCTCAATTTTAGAAACGTGGTACAATTTAAAATTATTGTTGTAGATTTTGATACCAACGTTTCTCGTGGTAGGTATTATACCTACACCTACCTTTAGTAATTTAAAAAAGTTTAAAATCCAAAATATCAAAATGTGCATACCTTGCGCACTTATTTTATAGTAAAGATATTCAATGAAATTAAATGTCGACGAACACATAAAATGTGTAATTTTTAATTGAATAACTTTTTGTTTATAATTTGAATAGTTTATTTTTAAAATATCCGCCTTTTTACTTGAGACTTTGAAACACCTTCGCTCTTAAACTATCGCCACTAGCTTTCAATAATCTCGAAACATGGTCGATATGATAATCGATTCAAAATAAGGTCAGCTATATTCGTTCATAAAATGAATCTATATTTTATAATAAATCACCCAACCACAGTTGATTGGATCGTGATTGAATTAATAAAATTTAAATATTTCGCCTGTTGTCTCGAAATACTTATAATCGAAATTATATTGAAATCGATTTAAAAAGTACAATTTCGGTTACTTAAACTCGAAAAATTAATGTATACCTATACAAAAAATAAAAATCTGGCCGCTTGAAGAGTAGAAATGTGGTATAGATGCTAGTCTAAATATACCAATTATAATTAAACATTAGAACATTAACGTTAAAAAGTTCGTAAAATACCTACTTATTTTTACGATTTTAACGTGACGTAATCATGCAGGAAAATATGCAAGGATGGCAAAGAGCCAGGTTGCAGGGATGGTAATGGGGGTTGTGGGGCTTAAGGGGGAAGTAGCGTAGTCGTAAAAGGGGTGATGGGAGCGTCTGTCATCAGGGCTTTTGCGCGGGGGCACAAACTGAGACTCAGAGAACTTCGGTTCCCCGTGCCGGGATTTGTTGTAGAGCGTGATTCTACCTTCAGCATCGAAGATGAGACCGCGGTCGTTGAGAAGCGAAAGGTACTGGGGAAAGTGCTTTGGGAAGCGTATTGTATCTAGGAGGTCGGGGTCAGTGTTGAGGGATTGAGTGATTAAGGGGTTGGAATGGGATTCGGCTTTATAGAGGAGCTTGAGGGCTATTTTGGTGAGGAAGTAGTCTATTCGAGGGATTTGGGCTTTGTCATAGACTTTTTGGTGACGGACCATTCGACCTTTCACAGGGTTCTTCCAAATTTTCGTGCAATGACGAAGGATCTGTTGTTCTTTGGTGCGTAGCTTCTCCATTTGGGATGATAACAGGTCGCCCCAGAAGACAAAGCCATAGGATAGGACGGGCGGATTAAGGAGGTGTAGCAGAGGATTCTGGTGTTGATGGGATAGGTGGTTTTAAAGTGGATGAGCGGCAGTAGTGAGTGGAAAGCCGAAGTGGCCCTACAAAGGTTCTTTTTTATTTAGGCGAGAGGAGAAAGACGGGAGTTAATTATAACTCCCAGATTTGACCTCAGATTTCTGAGGGATACGAATGCCTTGATTTCCAAGCTTTAATTGCGCACTTCATCAAGTAGTAATTTTTTAAGGTGGGTGTGGCCTTTAATGTGAATAGCTTCGCATTTAGCTGGGTTGACCATTAGTTTCCACTTAGAAAGATAGTCATCTGACTGGTCGAGATAATTATTAAGGTGGGCTTTGATGAGTTTTAGGTGGCGAGATGACGCAAAAATGATGATGTCATCAGCATATTGAAGGATTCTTATTGGGGTCGGGGGTGGTGGAATGTCGGCTGTGTAGAGGGAGAACAGGAGGGCTGAAAGAACAGATCCCTGTGGGATCCCCGCTGGGAGAGGAAAGGTGTCGGATTGGGTGTCGTTGAGTTTGACCCGTGCAGAGCGGTTTGTTAAAAAGAAGACTAGGAGTTTGCACAGGTTAAATGAGGCGAGGAGTTTGTGGGTGAGACCATGTTGCCAGACAGTATTGAATGCTATCTGGATGTCAATGAGACAGGCAGTGGTCGGAGAATTTTATGCATCATATATGGCAACGTGTGATTTCAGGATGAGGAGGGGGTGCTCAACGGAATGGTTTAGACGATTGGCGAACTGGAAGTCAGGGATAATAGGGTTGTCTTCTAGATGAAAGTCGATCGATTCTTTGATGGCAAGTTCAAAGATCTTGCTTGTGGTGGGGAGCAGGGAAATGGGACGGTAGCTGCTTGGGAGAAGTGGAATTTCGCCTTTCTTAGGGATCGGGACGAGAATGGAGAGGCGCCATAGCTTGGGAAAATATGCATTGAGGATGCAGTGGTTGATAAGTTTCGAGAGGAAGGGAGACAGAGATTCACTGGATTTTTTAAGTAGTATGGTGGGGATGCCGCCGTGTCCACAGGACTTTTTATTTTTTAACTTTAGGATAATGGATTGAAGGATGTCTGGAGTGACAAATTGGATATCGGGTGCATTAGATGGGGATGTGTTTGGCGCTTGGAGAGGTCGTGAAAACAGGGTATCGGGTTCGTGTACGGATGTTTGGAGTGTGGATTTAGTGGGGAGCTTTGAGATGGAGGCTTGGACACACGGTCAGTTTCTGGGTTGTATAGGTGTTGGGTCAGGTTATGGGCTTTTGCAAAGTGATTTTCTAACGAATTTACCCTCTCGTGTAGCGGCTGGTTTTGGGGAAGGTATTCGGCTGGGGTTCGGGGCTTTCCGAGGCTCGGACAGGTCTTCCGCAGCTCTCTGAAGGTGTCGGCAATATTGTTGGAGTTATTAAGCTTGACGGGGAAGACTCGCAAGCAGCTATGATGGTACTCATAGTTGAGTTCACCAAGTCCTTGGCTGTAGGCCCTCCACTCCCTGGCGGAGCTCCAAAGCAACGGTGCGCCTGCCGTAAGCGCGTCAGCGAACCTCTCAACGTCCATCCTCCCAGTCCTCTATCCGAGGATTGAAGTTTGGGCATATGCACGCAAGTGGCACCGTCGTGAATCTCAACCGCTATATACTGGTGATCACTAGCCGAGTAGTCCTCTAGTACTCGCCAGTTGTGTACTCTAGGTACCAGGGACTTCGAAGCGAGTGTCACATCGGGTATGGTTCCTACGCAACCCCAGCGGCGGAAAGTAGGGGTGTTACCAGTATTTAGGACAAAAAGCGCTGTTCTGGCCGCCATGTCCAAGATTTGCTTTCCCCTTGGGTCGGATTGTGGCATACCCCATTCGATGGCTCTAGCGTTGAAGTCTCCCCCGACCAGCATGTGGCCCTCTCTGTTCGAGACAGCGTCCTCCAGGGCATCGAGTTTGGTTCGAAAAGATGGCATTGCCTCGTTAGGCGTCAGATAAATACTGAAATATGTTATCCCTGAACACCGCACCCACACAAAACCATCCCCGCGTCCATGGCCCTGCACCTGAAGGCGGGCGCTGGCTCGAACCCAGATGGCCGTGGTACTAGATTTGTCAGGGTACCACGCTTGCGAGTCCTTGTTATGATGTTGCTCGCTCAGCAACAGGAGGTCAGCTTTCTTATCCCTCGCAAACTGCTCAAGTAGGTCCTGGGCGTTTGTGCTTCGGTGCAAATTGACCTGCAGGATACGGATCATTTGAGTATCGATTTGGCTTTAGTTAGGGCCTCCTTGAAAACCCAGCATCTCCCTGTCCCCGGCTCATGTTTAAGGTCGCCGCGTGCTAGCTTAGCATCCTTGCAAAGAATGCATTTTGCCTCGTTCGTGCACTCCTTCCTTTTGTGCCCCGTTTCACCACATTTGTAGCACAGATCTCCTGTCGGGTCCGGTACGCGGTGTGTCCGTATTCGAAGCATCCGAAGCAGCGGATAGGGATCGCTCTTCTCCGTATCCTGCAGATCACCCAACCTATCTTAATTTTGCCCTTTGCCAGGATTTGCTGGGCGTCTTTATCAGCTAGTTCGACAATAGCCATGCGTTCCCCCCTTGTGTTTTCACGTGTCAATCTTGCCTTGACTTCACTTAAGCTGGGGAACTCCCTCCTTATGGCATCCTCTACTTCAGCTTTGTCCGTGACGCAGTCGAGGTCCCTGATTTCCAGGGTGGCCATTGGATCGAGCGAGGCAACCGTTGCCGCATCTCCAAGAACATTTTGAACCGCGTCACGGAATGCATCTTTGTTTGTGGCCTCCGGCCCGAATTCCACCAGCAAGCCACCGGTCCGGGTTGGTCGAACTGCTTTGATGGCAGTTTTGGTGTCGTCTGGCTTGGCCGCTCCTTTAATTTCACGGAGGACATCTGCGTAGGTTCGGCACTTAGTGGGTTTAATAAGCAGTGCCTCTCGCAAGGGTTTGCGCCGCGGTTTGCTTTTTGTTTTCTGCGGTATATCGGGGGGTTCTTTGTTCTTTTCGTGGTTGAGCTCTTTGTCTGCTTTTTCTAGGAGTAGCTTTTTGGCCGCTTTTTTCGCTGCCTTGTTTCGCACCACATGAAACTCCTCGCCTGGAGTGTCAACTTCGTTTATGGTCTCGTCCCTCCTCATTTTCTCACGGTCGCCTTCAATTGGGCTACCGGCCATTCTTTTGCTGCTGCTAGGATCCACTGATGCCTCGAGGGAGAGCGTGTCTTTTTGGTGCTTTTCGGTTGCAAGCCACCTCCGCCTGTAGTGCGTTATGCGGCCAAAAAGCTCCTCCAGTTCAAGAATGCCATTCTTGACACTCTTGCCTATGTTTTTCTGCGCTTCGCAGGCAGCCCTAAGTTGTTTGACGATAGTCCCCGCTTTCCGAGTAAGCCGCTCCTCTTCGGCGCGGTCATGGGCGATTGTGTTATTTGGCGCCACCTCTTGGGAGAGGCCCCCGTTTCGTAGCCCTTTTGCTTCTATCGCTTGGGTCGCGTTTGAAGTGGCGTCGGCCAACGGCAAAACTTCTCCCTCCCCCAGTCTTACACTGGCCTCTGTTGGTGTCGCAGCTTGATCCGGATTGTGTACGTCTTGCACTAGACGCTCCGGGGTGCGCATAGTCCTTCGACTGCGCCCATAGGCCGCAATGATGCCAGGTTGCACAACGCACTCTGCCTTCTTTCGTTCGTTAGTCCGTCTGTGGTCTGTCTCCGATGATTTAACCTGTGATGTTGACTTTGACAGTGTTTCTGGGTTTTGCTGCCTCCCCCCGCAATCGGTGACTTGTTTTATCGGTGTTCTTGCCAACAGCGGTTTTTGCCTGAAAGGGTTCTCCGTGCTAGCGTCCTGTTTGCTTGTAGTTATATCTGTTACAGAAGCCAAGTTCACCACTTCTATAACATTGCAGTCGCTAGATGACGACGGCCGGGAGCCTGCTCGCTCACTACCCTCTGCCGCCGGTACTGGGGATCCGACCCCCTTGCCCCGTAATTTGGTTCCCCTTTTGGACCTGCATGATTTGGTTTTCTGTCTGGGTTTCCGTTCCCATAGCATTTTACCTACTGCCAGGATATATGGATAATTGATGACGCCATATATTTCGTCATGTCACAGTGAAGATCATTGACACTCAGGTATTTGTCCTGAGACTCTCCCTTCACTGCCGACCATTGTCCGCGGCTGCTTATTGGTTACTCGCAGCGAACCTTTCGAGAAAGGTCTTCCCCTATCCGCAACCCTGGGGACGCGTTTGGTTCCCCGGTCTGAGGGCACTATCGATAATCGAGTTTATGTTCAATTGCATGAACTTAAACTTCATCAAAGCTCGTTACAAACTGCATGAGAAGGAGACGCTTCTCATAGGTGTCTGTACATGCACGGTAGTTCGGCATGAACTTTCTCATCTTCGATGCCAGCGAGGCAAAATCACACCCAAAAAGGCTCTTCACCTCGGTCTCTAAAAAGTTAGTGGATGTTTGTGTACCGCTAGGTGATTTCAATTGACTTGCGTATGAGCCGTTGGTTGTTATGGGAACTGGAGGTTGTGGGGACTGTGCGAAGTTTGGTGTTCTTGGCGCGGTTTGTCTCACGAAACTCGCGTTTTTCTTTACATTGAGTCTTTCGATATGCCGCTTAAAAATTGGTCAGTTTTTGTAGTTTGCGGTGTGCTCGGAGCCGCCACAGTTTGCGCAGAGCGGGGATTGTTCAGGTGTTTTTTGGCAATTGCCTGGCCCATGGGATTGGCTGCATTTTACGCAGCGGTAGTTCAGATGGCAGTTAACTGCTGAGTGGCCAATACGTTGGCAGTTCTTACACTGCAGTATGTCCTTATTCTGGATTTCCTCAAAGCGCACAACCATGTGCAGTATAGCACGAATATTTTTTAGTTTTTTGTCATCAAAGCTAGGCTTTAATACAAGCAACCACAAGTTCAGTTGCCGATTGTTGCGCTTTGAGGCAGAAGTTTCATACAATTTAAGAGACTCGATCTCCTCGATCCCCTGTTGCCTAGTATCGGCAGATATTTCTTCTGCCGTAAAAGATGAATGAAGTCCTCTGATGACATACGCTCTTTTGCGTTCGTCAACAGGCGTGTAAGTGAAGAAATGCTTCTTTTCCTGACTAAGGAACTCTTTCGTTTTCGCATAGTCTTCTTTGGAGTTGAGAAGGATATGGGTGTGGGGATACTGGCGTTTGAATAAATAATCATTTTTTAAAGAATTTAAACACTTCTGATTTCACCCAAGGCGGGGAAATCTTCCATCACCACGATCGGAGGCACCTTCCTCTGCGTCGTAGATGTATTTACCGGCACTGCGGTGGCACTGTTGTCTTGTGTTGTTGTTGTTTTGTTGGATGCAAATGTTGTTGTTGTTGTTGGCATTGCTGGTTTTGTATTGTTGCTGTTGTTGATTTTCTTGATTGTTGTTGGTGTCATTCCACTATTGGTCGCTGTTGCTCCATTTGGTGGTTGAGAACGCATCATTTTGGCTTTCATCGTTGAGATTTCATGCTGTTTTTGCTGTAGGTCAGACTCCAGCATTTTAATTCGCTCTTTGAGCGCTGATTTACTATTCACACCAGACGTAGAGCGGGGTGTATCAGTTTGGTCGATACCAGCGCCATCGCTCTCTTCCATCATCGAGACGAGGTTCACGGAGTTAGAGTCCGTCTCGCTCACACTTTCTTTGCCATCTACGGCAACTCGCTTTTTCTTGCGTTTAGATGTTTTTTTAAATTTCGGTGAAGCCGGTATCATTGTTTTGCCGACGGGCGGCATTTCGCAGGTGTGCAACCTATGCGCGTGCACACACACACACACACACTAGTCATGATCGGCAGACAGTTTTTGTCCCGCTACATCTAACTTCCGAATGCCATGCCTAGATTTAAAATTGCGGAGCCAACCTTGGCTTGCTTTAAAATCAACCATTTTTTCACTCTTTCACATACGATTGAACCTGAAATCGGTTGTCCGAATGAACGTTGTTGTAGGAACCACGTGAAAATTGCGTTCTCGAGCTGTTCATTTTTAGCTTTTTTCATCACTATCCTAGATGAACATCGCATTTACAAAACTTGAAATTTTAGCGCAGTTAGTTTTAACCCACGATATTGTTGCGGCTCCGATGCCAAATCTCTCTGTCAGTTGTTTTCCAGGCACACCTTTATTTAACTGATTGATAATTTCCACATTATCACTCAGTCAAAGCACAACACGCTTACGTTTCGTACTCATTTCGGATACTTAATCCAGCAGTAAACGCTGAACGCAATGCCACCAAGAACGATAGCAGTAGATGCTAAACGCAATGTCAACACAAACGAAAACGAATTGGACTGAAACAATAGTGCAGCATTCGAATGCTCGGATACGGATAGATACTCTGGTTCGCAGGCGCGGGTGAACTTAACCAACCCAGAATGAGAGCAGCTAAGCAGACAAGGCAGACTGGTGGGTATGCAGGATGCGCATGCTCAAAGATCGGTGGATAGTGAACGCGTCGTTGCTATAGTAACGACACGTTGGCATTGCCTGTACACTATCCGCCCGCGTCGCCCGTGCTGTATTTTAAAATATTTATTATTTCGCCGAAAATCGATTCGGATAATTGGGGTTCCGATAATTGGAGTTCAACTTGGTAAGAAAAGCAACAAATTTTACACATACCCTCTATTTTAATTTCCTTTTTGGCTAAAACTGAAAATATATTATTTATTCTAACAATTTCCTTTTATAATTTAAAAATTTACCTTATTTCCTCCTTCTTTTCCCCCTTCTAATTATTGTTTCTTGATTCCCGCTAATTCAACCCGTTTGCGATTACCAGCTGAAACAATGTTATTAATGCTAATAATTTCTTGTCAAAACTTAATTTTACCCTATTTCCTCCTTTTTCTCCAGAATTGTTTTAAATTCTCCTTCCAAATGTTCAACCTGCTCCGTCGTTGGGTTTCCCAGTTAAATATATGTAATCGTCATCTTAATTTTTTTCAATTATTGTTGAAAATTAGAGAGCTAGTTTGCGATGGTGAAACACCTATCACAATTTAAATGCTCGTTAGGTGTAACACCTAATCAGCTTCAGCAAGGGAATTCGTGAAAGTTTAAAATATCTGCGATGGTGAAGCACCTATCTTACTTTAATTGCTCATTAGGTGTAACAGCTGATTAGCTTGAAGGGGTGAAAATAATCGCCAACCTGTAAGAGAAAATGATTAGCTTATTGTTGATTGAGTGTACCACCAAATCACCCTCACTTTATTTCGGTTCTAACTTAGTCATTTACAATACAAATTTGCTTACGACTATCCTAAACTAGACCAAACAAATTATTGCATCTACAAAGTACAAATTCCTTCACATGTATTTTATTTCACGCGAGAAAATTTCAAATGTAGTTCTTTCCCACGTTCTAAAGAGTTTAATATTACATTTCAAGTTAAACTCTTGGATATATGAGAATAGAAATGGAATTTAACTGAAGGTTATTATGGGAATCGTTAAATGTTTACATAGTGATTTTGAAAATGCTGAGCATATCAAGTTAAAAACAATGAAATGTGATTTTACCGAATTTAGATATTTGGAATGATTTTAATCTAGTTTTGAAGAATTGCATTTGTAGAAGAATTATGAGTTTTGATGGAATATGATTGAATTTTGTAACAATTATGATTATCACACTACCTCATGAAATTTCCCATTCGATTTGATAACCGCTTCATTGTCTTTATCCTTTTCGTTTTTTATTCATTGTTCTTTTTTATTCAATCATACGTCGACGTTTCGAAGCACACACTTGCTTCTTCGTCAGTGATAAAATAACTAATTTTACATTTTCCTTAAAGCTACGTATCTAACATACTTACTACGTTTAAAATTTCAACACTTACATTCACTAACTTAATTACTTCCTTAAGTGTTTTTGCAGCTAATTACTCTCATAAGGGGTGGGAAATTATTGCCTAGATGAATGTTTAAAAGTATCTCCTGTGGTTGTCTTGCTATAAATAGGCTTTCGTAGGCTTCCAATTTGTATTTTGATTCGGGTTCTTTGATTAACTCAAGATTCTCGTCGCTCATACTGTGCTTCTGCTCTACAATGTGTACGGCTACCGATGATTTAATAGTCCTGATGCTTTGTTCTTCCTAGTTGCCGCGTCCGCCTCCCTGATATGTTCCTTAGATATTGTTTAAATTAATCGCTACGTCTGACCTATATAAACATGTGAACACTCTGTACAGCTTACCCGGTAAATCCGCTGACCCTCCTTTGTTTTCTTGTCCTTAGCTGATTCCAACATCGCCTTCAGTTGATGAATATGACAGCCGCACTATGGAGAAACTTGCTACAGGAAACTTCAACAAAAGCCCCTCAGAAGCTTTGTTCTTCTTTTCTTGCATGCTTCTGCCGAAGTAGACTGAAAGCTTCCTGGAACTCTTAATACAGATCATCGAATTCCCTATCATCACTGATTTCCGTTTGAAAATTGATGGTGAAAATGTGTGACTTTTTAAAGGTTCTTCCCGGTCTGCGTAATTTAAATCTACAGAATAACCGTTGTCTCTTTCAATATTTGAAGATTGAAGGATTGTTTCACTTCTTCCTATATATTTAAAAATAAAGTTAGATAACATATAATTTTCGAAATATTTTGACATGCGAGATGCAGTAATAACATGGGAGAAGGTACACAGACATCACGAACAAAGGAACTATAAATTATGGAAGTAAATTACCCAGCAAATAGGATCTTAATCTATATTTGAACTGTAGGGCTGCTGGATGGTCATTCAGCCCTCCCTTTTGATCTAATCATGCCGAAAAAGTTTTCTAACGCATCTTGATTCAGTCGATTTGTTAAAATGTACTGAGAATTTTTGTTGGTTTTTAAATATAAAACTAACCTTCTTAAAAATTCGTTATTAATAAGGATGCATTTTTGAAAAGAAACCAGGTGAGACTTGTGGGTTTTCGTTCAGAGAGAGAACCCAACAACTTTTTATCATGTGAAATGAAATTCCCTTTCTCATAAAAGACAAGTTTATTCGCGTTGGAACAAAATGAGCATCATACAAACGAATGTATGGATGATGAAATGTTGTTTGTCAATGCGTTGTCGCGTGCGTTTCGCGGTAGACTAACTCCAATGCCAATCTTCTCTTGGTGTTAGGATTCGTTTCCTTCGATGTGTTCGTATTGCTGGTGGCGTTGTTTGTATCAGTGCTGGAGCCGCCGCAGACTCATTGGGAATCCATAGTTTTGAGATCATTTCGTCAACCGCTGTTAAAACCCGAACCGGTTCTTGTGATGCAAGCCAAATGCGTTTTTACGATCCCTTTTATCGATTTCTGGAACCTTAACATTAAATAGTCAAACCACCCATTCATCGATTTAATGAAGTCAGCACATTCAATCGCGTTGTTGCTTTTCAGCCTTCCATTTTGCATAAATTGCTTTAAGTAATAAGAACCTATATGTTATAGGAGCTGCGCTGCTAATCGAACATTTTGCCTAGTAGTATCTTTAGCAGTTATGTGCGCGTTAGTTATTTTATGCGATATTTTTAAATCTGATGTGCTCAATGCATCTATGATTTCTTTTATTGGGTTGATGGAAATACATTTGCCATTCTAGACAAAACGGGTGTCCACAAAATGATTACGCACAAGCTTCAGCAGATGTGGCGCATCCGCTAACACAAATACCTTTGCTTCCGATGGTTTAGAGTGAGGAAAAGATGTGTTCCCAACGTATATAAATACAATATTTTTTTCCAAAGGCCTTGGTTACCAGGATCCATATCTGAAACAACTGAAGCAACAATATGTCCAGTATCATATAACAGCGAGATTATGTTCATTAAAATAGTAGCCGTTATATTGCAGACATAGTTATAAATAGTGGGCTGCTTCCACTTTTCGACCAGTCGTCTTACCATCACAACTTGGACGTAGTTTGACGGTTATATTATGCTGTCATTCGCACGATCGTACTCAAATTCTGCTTTGATCTTCATTTCGTCAAATGACAACACATATTCTTTCCCTTTCTTGCAGGTTCGAATTTTCCATTAACCCCTTCGCACCTGAATTAATGGTACCGGGGGAAAAAAATATTTCGTGATTATTTTCACATTATAAGGGTGAAAGCAAGACATTTTTGATAAAAATTCGAATTTTCATTTTGTATTTTATCAAAAATTGGATTGTCCACTGAAATGGACAGTGGGCTCTAAGTGTTGGTATTTATTATATAGTGTACAGGATGGAAAGTTATTATTCATGCTATAAGATAAATGTTTTTAAGGAAAATTCCTGGTATTAGTGAAGCAAAGGTGTATTCCACATTTTAGGCAAATGACATGTGTTCTCCCTTTGTAGGCTAGATTTTTACATCTTGTTGCTTCCTTCTTTTTATCATATTCAGGTAAGTGGTCTACAGTGTCATACTGTATTTCAGCTGAGGGCCTTTTTTCAGTAAGTTAGCGACTTCGTTTCTGTGTAATCACTTGTGAATTTGTAGGAATGTAGATGTCGGAAGATGAACGTCCTCTTTGTTTGATGCTAAGTGGCTGTTCTATTTTTATGAGAGCATCCGCTACGCGTTGCCGAAAATGAAGTAAATCCAATACATCTTTTTTTGGGTATTTTGCAAGCTTCACAGTCTGACTGGTATTCCAACCAACTATTAGTCAACGACAAATCAATGGCGTGAAATATCATTCTTAGTGTCCATTTTTTTGATCTAATGAAGATACGGTACAAACTTATCAGATGATCGGTCTTATCAACTCCACCCATACCATTATTGTAAATTCGTACAATCTCAGCTCGAGGAATTGATATGTATTCCTTAGATAGTTTATTCCATCTTCGGGCATTATCTTGATCACCGATTCCAGCGAAATTGGAAGCTATGACGACGCCTTTGTTATCCATCCACTTGACAACCACTACGTCTTTGGTGCTGTTGGTGACCTGATCAGAGTATCCTCTGGTCTTTTTTTTCTCCATCCTTATCCGTTATGAGCGGTGGTTTTCCAAATCTTTCTATTCTTATTGTCCCTCCGGCATAGATTTCTCTCTCTCTCTAAGATCTTTCAATAAAATGTAGTTGGAAAAGTAATTGTCATAAAAAAGCTAATGGCCTGGCACATTTATTCTTTTTGAAAGTAGATTCACATATGCAGCTGATGCACCATATTTCAAAACATCATCTTTATCTAAATTTGTAGAAGCACCTTGATAAATTATGAAATCGTCCACTTTTACCACAAATCATAAATATTTTTATCCCCCAGGGCGCTGGCTTTCCTTTCACATATTGTTTGATTTCGAGTTTGCCACGAAAAGGAACGATTTGCTCATCAACGCTTAGAATTTGCTCCAAGTTGAGCTCCAGACATAGTTTTCTGATAGGATCGTATAACGGTCGAACTTTGATGAGACGATCTGTATTAATATGAGGAATAGAAGAATAGTCAATAACGTGTAAATTGTTCCTCAACTGTAAGAAACGATCTCTAGCCATATTCTCTAAAAAGACTTTCATATCCAAGCCTGTATCCCAGTATAAACGAATTCGTGGAAACTTTAGATTTCCCATAATTATATGCAAAGCAAACAATACTTTTATTTCAGCTGCATTGCATGGCTTGAAATTACGTACTTCTTTTGATATAGCGTATAAATTCGTATTGAAGACAAATTTATCTATAAGAGAGGCTGGTATGTATTCCGAGAAATACTCAATTGGCGCAAGCGGAGCTACTTTTTGCGAAGACAATGGAGCAGACCAAATAAATTGTTGGGGTTCGAATTCAAAATCTTTCCGCCAAATAATGTCCGATTTACGCTTATGATACGCTTTGCTTGTCTGAGACCTTGATTCCTGTGTAGAGTCAACTTGAACGTGATTATCAGCCACGAAAGATTCATAAGGGTGTACAATTTCACTACCCACTCGAGGTCTTGGAGCTGATACAGCCTGTGTGATCTCCTCATCACTTTCTTCTTCTATTTCAGATATGAATCCATTTTGCAGGATCTTGAGCATATTTTCAACATCCTGGGGTTTCGATAAATTGAATCCTAAAACGGCAAAAACAGGATATTTTACGTTATGTATGACTTATTACCAATATTATCTTATTTTCCGCCAACGAGCTTATGTCAACTATGAAGACCTAATGTCCATTGAAATGGACACATACATAAACTAGAAATATTCGTTCAAATTTTATCTTATATGAATTATAAATCGAACTTATGCAAAACTGAGCAACTGTATAATGATATAAAAAATATTTTTTGCACGTGTACACGCTAAGCTAAAAGAAATTAAAAACAAACTGCCCTTACTTTCTTGGTGACGTTTCATGACGAATGTCAGCACTTGACAAGTCATTCTGACGCATCCCCATTTTACGTCTAAACTATTTTTTGACAGAATATGATTGTAGGAATGTCCAAAATATGGCAAGCCGTTAATAATTCAAATTTGATAAGACATACTCATAATAATCCTGTTATAAACTTATGTCCATTAAAATGGACACCAGGAACGAAGGGGTTAACAACGCTTAAGTACTCCTGTTAGAACGCTGGACTGGACGTTAATTTTGATTGCCCACTTTCCAAGTGTTCACATTCCTGGTAAAGGAAAGTCTTTCTTATAGGGTAAGAGCCGGATAGTTGCGCCTCTTTTCGAAAAATATCTACTATTAAAAAATATGTACTTACAACGAATAGTGCGGCACGTATGGTATATCAAAATATAAGTCTTAGATCTTTCATAGAAGCCTATCTTTGTAAACATAATCAATATTGGTTGTAATGCAGAAGTAGTATGACTAGGTAGTAATAATACCACATCATTCTCTCGAGCAACTTCTAACGTATTGGCAAAACTTGAGTGCGCCGAATGCCCACCTAAAACCAGTACAACCTTTCCTGCTGGCTTACGTACAATGAAATGCTCAGTTTACCATTTTTAGGTCTTTTTAAAAATTTTTTTTACAAAGACCTACTAGTTACGCGACCTGTCTGGTCCGTCTGTCCGTGTGTCACAGCTAATTTCCTCAGAAACTATAGAAGCTAGAATGCTCAAACTTTGCGGAAAGGTCAGAAGTGATGGTCTTTCAAAAGTTAAGGCCTTCCCAAAAATTTAAAATTTTTTTAAGGGGGCCCCCCTCATAACGAATTCGTACTTAAAATTTTTTTTAATCAAAGGTAGTCGAGTGGGGTATCAAATAAAAGGTCTTGATTAGTCCTTTTACAAATACAAAAACAATTTTATGAATTAGGGGGTCAAGGGGAAGGCAAAATGTACCAAAAACCTAGGATGTTTACAAAGACCTTCTGGAAGGAGCACTCTTCTGCTTACTGAACTTGTTTAAAAAAGATCTGAGGAAATATATGCTGATTTTTTATGCATGTAAACTTTTGAACAAGATGGGTGGAAGTCCTTCTTCGAATTCCGGTTATTTATTCACTCCCTTGCTAATCAAAACTGGTGAAAGAAAATTGCTGATTGCATTGCAACAAGCAACAACAGTAATGATTTCTCCTTGTTCACTAGAAGTTAGTGACTTAACTGCTGTAGCACCTTTCTTAGCTAAATCTTGGGCAGGTTTGTTATTGAGTTGGACACCGGTTCCATCCATGTTAAATATTTTATCCGGTTTATCCAGCAAATCATTTTCTGTTAAAACATTTGTAAGCAAATCATAAAACTTTGTAGCTTCTGCTCTGTGGAGACTCCTTGCTCTTCCAATTGATAAGCCCTCCGCTTGCCTCAAAACTATTTCGGGATTTCTTTCAAGAAAGCTTTTCAACCATTGCGGGAGCTACGTTTCTGACTTAACGTTTTAAAAAAAAATATAGAAATAATAGAATTGGTTCTTTAATAAGACTTTTGCTTTATTGGAGCACGTCCGATCGGGTTGAAATTTAATTACACAGTGAATTTTCTCAAAATGAGTTATCTTTTCTAGGCTATCCTGTTAGGCTTCATGTTTGATTCTGTGGAGCAGGTTGTTGTGTGTCACTATTAGTCTCGCAGGTCCCAGTCAAATCGGCAGGGGTCCTTGGTTGTTTCTCAGGTCTAGCCTCTGCCCGGTCACCATCGTGAAGTATACTGCCAAGACAATCAATGTATTCATCGCTGAGATCCCTTCGGAACTTTCACTTTCTCCTTCGGACACTGAACTAATAATCTTTTGCTGATATCCTTACAGAACTTCTTAGTTTATTTTCGATATGTAACGAGTTAACGTTTGTATAAAGGATCACCCATAAACCGTCGATATCACGATTATACACAAATGTTCAATTCCACGGAAATTTCTGAATCGATAAACCGTCGATTTAATGTTAAAGCGAAAGAACCGAGAAGGATTCTACCGCACTGCGCCAGTTACGTTTCTGACTTAACGATTTAATAAAAATATATAGAAATAAAAGAATAGGTTTCTTGATGAGATTTTTACTTTATTTGAGCACGTCCGATCGGTTTGAAAGTTAATTACACAGTGAATATGCTTCCTACGAATTAAGTAAAGTTAATGTTAAGATGATGATGCAACGTTACCATTTTACAGAGCTGAATCAGCTTGCAATTTCAAGCTAGACAAAATTAAACGGATATGTGGAAATATGAACTTCAAAGAATGTATACTCGAGAAAAGGTAAAACGTTTCGTGGTTAAAGTTGTGCTTTAACCCCATCTTTCGGCAAACTGGTGAGCTAATTGGCGAATCGTACTTCCTTTAGGGGGGAACCCTCTTTTCATTAACAAATCCAAGCACTGGGTATTTTCCAAAAAGTGCTAAAAATAATATTTTTCAGCTAAGTAGGCTGACAGAGTTCATATTTATGTCTCTAAATAAAACTACATCGAGGATATACCTTGAGTTAGTAGTTGCTGGTTTTTCTTTTTATAGCGTCTTAAGGTCCAAGAGGATATCCCATAAATTTTGGATATTTCATTGATTCCTTTTTATGTTTTGTCAAGTTCTTTGAACGCAAGTGCTAAACTTTCTTCAGTCCAGCTGTTGTGGCGTGGCACCACGCCTGGTTTTCGCTTATACTTGCGAGGCATTTGGCCCACTTTGAATGAGCACATAAAGTCACAGTTCAAAATGATACTCAAAGAAAAAAATATTTCTTTGCTTGTTAAAAATCTATAGTTGCGGATAGTTGCCCCTAGAGTAACTATCCGCAAAAGAAACTAGAGCAACTATCCTTTTTAATACGGATACTTGCCCTTTTTATTCGCGATACATATGAACATTATTCACCAATAACAGGCAGCAAACAAGATTATTCAAGCTCTCAGGTATGTGAAGAAACAAAAAGTTGACTTAAACTACAACCACCAATAAATAAACTACTCACCAATATAATTGCAATACCCGTCAAACCTTCTTCACAAAACACTTTTCCTCACACGGTAGAAACGCGTGCACCTACATTGACAGCTTACATAGAACTAAGACCTGTCGAAAAATTGGAATCTTAAAATCAAAAAATGTTTTATTGCAGCTAGAAAAAATTATTTCTCCTATATTGACTTATAAATTTTTTTCGTTTAATTTTTACCGTTTGGAACTTCAGGCACATTGCCTGACAAAGTAAATTCAAATAATTTCATATATGAAATTATCGTTGGGGCGCTATTTAAATAAAAAAAATAATATATATTTATGGCTTTTTAATAAAAAAACTTATAGTTTTTTTACTATTTGAATATCACTTCCCTTTTTCTGTTAAAATTAAATGTTTTTTCTAAATCAGATATATATATATATATATATATATATATATATATATATATATATATATATATATATATATATATACTTCTGTACTTTTCATTATTCATCACTGTTTATATATTAGTATAAATATATGTATACCTGCATGCAGCTTTTGTAGGATCCGCGACAACTGACATGATCCATTCTTTCAGCTCCGGAATCTGTTCCCATTGTCTGCAATATTTTTGAGAATATTGTTTTACGGCAGACATCTTCTTGTCCATCATTCCCTTTCGACCAATTTCTAATTTATCCGTCTCGCGTGTTCACGTTCACTTCACCGTATTTACTTTTAGGATGCAATATATCTATACGGAAGTATGCGAGAAAGAGAGGGAGAGAGCATTGTTTATATATCACAAACAGCGTGTTTCATCCAGAGCCAGAGCCGCCACAGCACGGCTCGGCGCGCGAATCGTCGACGTCGTTCCGTTGCCGTTTTCGTAGACGTCGTCGTTGTCGTCACCGCAGTCATCGCAATTCGCGTTCGCAGTCGTCATCAGAGAATTCTGGTAAAAGTGTGTATCTGCGAGTGTATGCGGCTGCGGGAGGGGAGCAGAGGTGTGGCGGCTGGCGGACTTGGCTGTGTTTGTCCGCCATATCGCTGGCATAGTGTAGTGAAGTGTAGTTTCTTCTTCTTCAATTTGGTAGCGTTGGCAGCGCAATGACGATTTTGACTATATAACTTGCTTTTCACAAAAATCACAATTAGAGTTCTCATACTTGTTTGATAAAAAGAATGCATTAAATTAATGAAAATAGCCATCGGTATCGAAATCCGATAAAAATTCCGCTAGCTGATAGGGGCACATTTTTTTGCGCTAGCATATCCTAAAATCCGCTAGATCTAGCGGCATTCCGCCAGATCTGGCAACACTGGTACTTTCTATCATGATCAGGAGCCAAAGCCATCAAAATCTCGAATACTGCGTATTCGGAACTGGGGCAAGTATCCTACTAAGGCAACTATCCGGCTTTTACCCTACATTTATCAATTTTCCCGTGATCCAGCCGAATGAAGACTTATAGCAGACTTAATATCGTCAAGGCTCCACTGATACCTACGAATTGATTTCGCAATTTTTTAATTTAATCGGTAGTGAAAATGTGTTCTACAGAACGACCAAATTCCTCCTGTTCGGCTTGATATTTTTCCTTTTCGACTTCATGATATTTTTGGTTCGCTGGTTTCAATTGCTCCTTTCATTTAAAAATTTTAATTTGGAGCTCACACTTAAGAGTTCCTCTAAAAAATAAATTGAAGTAAATAAATTATTTAATTGAATCCTCTCAAGTGAGTATTTACTCTGTTTGACTATCGGCATCTTTATGCATTGACGATGTAAACGCGTCCCCAGCCTCGATTCTTTATTCGATAGACCGTCAAATCTAAATTTAACAACCAACAATCGTTGAAATTGCAATTTTCAAACATCGACTGATACATACTTACACAATTGATTCCTTTAAAATATTTTCCACTTCTTTTTTTCTTGCGTTTTTGCTCGCACGTTTAGATCTCTCCGTTATCACTTTATTAACCCAGAGATGAAGTGTGGGCACGGCACAATCATTCAATTGTTTTTTACACGTATTATGGTTTAGAAATCTGCTCCTTAATGGATAGCAACTTTCTTCAAAGTGTATCGAGCAGATTCTTGCAATTTTAACATTTGCTATATCCCTTTTACATGCAAAAATCCACTCTCTAATATAAATTCAACTATGGAAATCTATGAAATTGGATATATATATATATATATATATATATATATATATATATATATATATATATATATATATATATATATATATATATATACAGTGTCCCAATAATGTCTTCGTACAGTACCTATTTGAAACTTAAATGATAAAAAACAATAAGATGTAGTATGAAATTTGAAAACGAGTGAATGCAGATTTATTCATTGAGCATTTTTATTTAATTTAAAAACAAAACCGAATCCATTTAAATTATTTATTACTAAATTATCAACTAAAAATGTGTGCTGCATTGTCGCCGAAGATGCTTTTAACTTTTTCTGCCAAATTCTATTCTTCTATAATACTCTTATAAATATTGAGCTGTATTATGTTTGTCGTTACATTCAAAAAAATCCAGCACAGCTGATTGCAAATTCATCTCATCATTCTCACCAGATATGAAATGTATTGTTATAGTCGTAACGTTTTGATTATTTGATTATGTCCACTCATCCTGTCGTCAACGATACAACGTTTGTACTTTTCAAAAATAATTTTAACTTTCCTTTTGCTTCAGCAATCATTTGTGGAATTAAAACGGTATATACAGTTTTCCCACAAGGCAGGACATAGTTGGGGTTCAATAATCTGGCAACTTTTTTTAACTCAGTGCTTTCTACGAGTGAAAATGGTTGGTCATATTTACCAACTGTGTCAATTTTTTTTTGCATGTGCTGATAGATAGTGGCTTTTTCATACATTCCTTTCTTGATGCCTGAGGTTTAAAAAAGCTTTTAGAAGAAACACTAGAGCCGGAATTATGACAAGATGGAACTTTTCTTGCGTTTTCGCACTGTGAACTGGTAGTAACCACTTGTTCATATACTGATATTTCACTTACTGGCGTGTCGTTTCTTTTAATTCTTGAACCTTACACATCAGGATGTTTTGATTCCAAGTGCCTCAATAAATTTCTGGTTGAGTCACCTTTAAAGGAAATTACTGATGGACAAAACCCACATTTTGCCTTTACACCGGAAATTTCACCGAAGCAGCTCCATACTGCAGTTATTTTTTGTGAATTCTCCAAATATTTCTAGTGAAAATACATGCGCTGATAGTAATACACTGTGTACATTTTAATGTTGACGAAAGGTCTTCTCAGTTTATTCAACAAATCTTACAAAGCTTAAAAACCGAAACTACGTACTGAACAAGTTTATGAAACTGCATCCTCTAAATTTAACTTAATTACTCATAGATTTCACTTACTGTGAAAAAACTTTTCAACAAAAACTGAATAAAGATGTGTTACCTTTTGATCAATTTCTTCTTTGTTCACTGAAACTCAAAGGCAACATAACAGCCAGCAAAATCATTTTTCCTGAGGGGCAATTTTGATAAATTTAGAAGTCAAGAACACACGTTAATTAAGTTTGCATGCAAACGGCTCACTTAACTTATCACTAGTAAATGGGACATAACTCATCACCCATGTGCTTCATTCTACAAGCTTAAGCAACAAATTTAATAAATATACCCATGAGTGCAATCTCACAAGTTGAAGCCAGAGCTTATAAACTAACAAGCTGGCGCACTACGAAGAAAGTACTCGTCTAACGGTAGTTTGCGTTGGGTCCGCGGCCGTGAGACAGTATTGGTGTATGCGCGTAATTACGAAAAAATCTGCGAGAAACAAGGTCAGAAGGGAGCAAGAATATCGTATGCATTTCACCCCATAAGAGTGAAAGAGATATAAAACGAATTTAATTTAACGATTTCGTTAAAATGTGCTAAATACATTTAACAAAGCAAAATGTTTCTTTATATTCAACTGTCAATTTGACAAACTTCATTGCAGTTAAGTTTATTTGTTGACCTCGTGGTATCACTTCTATTTACGTGTTACAATTGCCGGTAGAAACTAATTTCGGGCCAATAATGTTAAGAAAGTACGTCCATTTAATGTTCACATTGTTAATTATAACATTCCTTCTCGATGGCACGCAATCTCCGAGTAAATAAGGCAAAATTAAAAAGAACCGGTCCATGGATATTAGCCGGGTCCTGTCAATAAAAATTTTTCGATCGAGAGTTGGTGAATGACGAACCGTTTCCACATTAAAGAGAAAATGCTGTCAATTATGCAGATACGGGGAAAAGACCATTTGAGGGTCCTACTCTAGGTTATCTGACTCCGGTAAGCATTTTCTATGCTACTTCCTCAGTATTTCAAATCGAATCTAACTGAGGACATTTCCTTTGTTCTTTTGGCGTTACTCCGATTTGCCTTGGTTCCATTGCAATCGAACAATCATGGTTATGATGGGGCGAAAATTTGGGCTGAAAAATTCGACATAATTTCACCAGTTTGGCTCCGAATACGTTGCAATGGGACCAGTGGCTACAAATCACGGGACGCACGAAGTTGATGCGGCTTGGATGGACGCGGTCAAACACAATGGCCACAACAACTTGAAAAGTATAAATAAATTCTAGCCAAATTTAACTTGTCCATATGAATTCAGTTTTCCTTGACCGATTAACGATTTCACCAAATTTTTATCCTACGTAAGTGAACAAGTAGCTGCAAACAGACTTATATTCGACCTGACATTCCCATTGCGCGGAAGACAAAACAATATACTTTGTAAAGTATAGAGATTTAAAGGTGGATTTAGACAACATGTAATGATTTTCGTCTACGTGTATTCCCCGCAACGCATTCCTCGACTGCTTGACTCTTCTCCAGAAGCTCCGCATACGACGCGTGGCTCGCTTCCTTCGCGGTAGGGTAGTTGTAACCATCTCCTCATTGAAGATGCGCTGGCGAGTAGCCAAATAATCCCGCAGTCTGACGTGGAAGGCCTTAACATGCCAAGGGACCTTCGTCTCGCTACCATTCCCCTGCGCGTCCGCCTCGACAACGTGTAACGTTAGCTGTGGAACTTCAGGAGAACTGTGTTTGGCAGTGCGAGTCAGTAAACTTGGGGTCGTGTCTGGGGCTTGGTCGCAACTAGTGATAGGATAGTATTAGTTCGTTCTTGTTCTAGGAGTGCGGCACTTGCTGGCTAGTTTTTTCGTAACTTGCAATCTGTGCAATCTGGTGCATAAGTGTCTGCCTTTCCGCACCGGTAACAGAAGATCGTCGGTTCCGCTGGACATGCATAGAACCGATGCCCCGGTTGTTGGCAGTTCCAACAGACTGTCGGACTTGTAACTGCTTCAACGAATGGTCGGTCAATCATTGCTTCGAACTCGTGCTCCAAGGGTGCTCCGCTCCTCGGTACTGGTATCTGGTCGCCAATTTTGCGATCCACTGCAACTAAGTCCGCGGTATTATTATTTTGTGGATGCTCCGCTCCTCGGTACTGGTATCGGGTCACCAATTATGTGATCCACTGCCTCTAACTCCGTAGTATTATTATTTCGTGGATTAGGTCCCGTCATGCGAGGTTGTGGACGGAAGGTTCCTCGCCGCTCATCTAGCTGTTCTTGCCTACGGGCATGGAGGCGTAACCCCTGTACGGTGTGAATGGGCACATGAAGGAGACTGTTCGGAAGCTCCTAACGCATATTCTCCCTGATCATTTCCACCAGTTCGTCCTCGAGCATGGGTGTTCGTAACCGAGTGCTTAAGCGCAATATACTGGTGTAATACTGTTCGAATGCTTCGTGGACGCCTTGCTTGGGTTTCCTCAGTTGTTCCCGTAGCTCTCTTTTAGTGAAGCCGTCGTCAAAGCGGTTGCGGAAGGCTGCACAGAAAGAATCCCAATCGGGGCGTGGCATCGATTCTATGAAACTCCAGTACCACTCGGTAGCATCTCCGCTGAATAGAAGGTGTGCGTGCCTAAGGAAAGTCGAGAAGTCGCCTCCCAGTGTGCTGGTGACTAGAGCCTGAATTCTAAACAGGAACAGGTCCACCGGTGACGTCGAATTGAAACCGGTGAAGCTAAGGCGCCAACTCTCCTTGATACGAAGCTTAGGGTCTCGGCCGGGTGTCGATACGCTCGCGGGGTGAATCGCATCCTCGGTGGGCCTGCTGTAAGGGACCGAATCGGGGACTGGGTATCAACGGACGTGCGGTGCTGCATCGAGGTCGATACTCGAGAGCTCTGGGATCCCTTCCCAAGTTCCTTGGAGGGAGGGTCCAATGATCAGCCGGTCTAGAGTGGGGCATAGCCACACTGGGATTTGGCTCCCAGCCAGACGGAGTTCTTACGCGGCTGGGGGGTTGGCTAATCTGGATGTTCTGGAGTCTTTTCTCCAAGTCTCCGATCCTCTCGGACATCCCTTGCAGTAAAGGCAGGATTGTGTCGACGGAGTTGGTAGAAGGCGCTGTTGGAACCTCGGCCTGGACAACGGCACTAGGAACTTCTCCGCCCACGGCTCCTTGGATGTCTAACAGTGGTTGAGGCGGTTCAACATTTTGCGGTTCCTTCGCCACGGCTCCGCGCGTCAGGACGTGCGTTCCGAGGGGTCGTCCGTGGCTGTACGATCTATCGGGCGTCGGCATAGTGGACAGAGCTTGGACGTCAGAAGGAGCTGTTGAACACATGCGCGATGAAACAAGTGTCCACACTACAATCCCAAGCTTGATGCGCTCTCGACCACGTCTTCAAAACAAATACCGCAGTTAGCGGGTTGTACGTCTTAGAACGGGTCCAACGTTTGTCCGGCGTTCGTTTCGTTGCCATGGTTGAGCTTGGTTTAGGTTGGTAGGTGTCGATTTTAAAAGAAACTGCTCAGCCCTACAAAGAAAAAAAATGAAATGTATATAAAGGACTTATTGCTAAATTTAGTGGCCGATAATGGCGAGCTATTTTCTATATATAAGAAAACAAACTTTATTTATTAAACACTTTCCTTACCAGAAGCACCGACCCCTCCATAAGGAAAAGAGAGTGAACGGTAGTCTGCCGAGAAAAGGGTGCTTCCGTCCGATTTACAATAATTTATCTCCAAACCCGCATACATTACAAAAACCGTCTCTGAACTACGTTTATTGACTCGACGAGACAACTGGTAGCGCTACCATAACAGCTTTGTACGCGGTCGAAATTCCCGACACGTGGAAGCATTCCGGGCTCCGCAACTCCAGCATACGCTACCGAACGTTGAACCCCACTCGTCTATCACGCATAAAAGATGAGTAGAATCCTTCCGCGACATAAAGGCAAGGTAGCCTTCTATTTTCTTGAGAGTCCATCTTGCTGACAGTTCCATCAAGGAAAATGAAGGTCCTTACAGATGTCAACCTGGGACAACACATCGGAAGGATTCTGTCGCGAAAAAAAAATCAAACAAAGGAGAGCAAAAGCTACAACTCACGCGAAGCGACTGCAAATGTGTATAACACAACTCCACTGCTCCTGTCTATGGGGCTCGAGCACCAAGGTACCTTGCATCCTCCGTAAAGGACCAACTCGTCAGAAGACGCGAATCTTTTATCCCCTTAGGATGTTTTGGGCCCCACGTTGGGCGCCATTTGTAATGATTTTCGTCGAAAATCGTATTTCCCGCAACGCCTTCCTCGACTGCCTGATCCTTCTCCAGAATCTCCGCATCCGACGCGCGGCTCACTTCCTTCGCGGTAGGGTAGTTGTAACCATCTCCTCATTGAAGATGCGCTGGCGAGTAGCCAAATAATCCCTCAGTCTGACGTGGAAGGGCTTAACATGCGAAGGGACCTTCGTCTCGCTATTTCTTTTTTGGATTTAATTGATAATGTTAATTAAAACACAATCACTTTAATATAAACCACAAGCACTACTTCATTTACTATTGGTTATCAATCAAGACAAAGACGTGTAATTATAATGCAGTTTGTCGAATCACATTTTCCTTTCTTTCTTCGGCCGTCCTGCCGTCTGCCCCGGATGACATTCCTCGACTTCAACTGACGTCGGATACGAATGTCATCCGAAACTGACGTTCACTAGAAAGCCATATGGTAGCGATAAGCAGGTGTGCGAGTCGGCAATGGCGTAGGGCCGATTCATTATAAATGTCAAACATACAATATGCTGTCTTTAATAGTAATTTAAACCAAAATGAAAAGAAAAAGTCAAAATACATAAGAAATCCTGCGAAGAAAACAATTATAACCTTAATCCGATGAGAGTGATACATCAAAACATTAAAAATAGAAAGTGGTTTTCAGATAGAAAATATTAATCTCAAAAAGAACTAGGTGAAGTCGTCCATCGTTAGGGCAGTAGTTAGCTTGGAGAGGCTTTTATGCCGTTCACACCAAGTACGAGCAATCTACGCGTCGACCTATGTCGGATACTGACAGCAGTGGCTTCCGAAAGAAATCTGATAGGTCAATGTGAGCATCTCTCAAGTTATTGATTCTTCAGAGACTTAAAATTGTTTTAATATGTCGGTCTTCTGAGGCGTTATTTTTGTATTGCAGTATGTATTTAATACGTACTAAAACAAAAAGTTTAATTATAAATTCGGGGTCAACGAAAGAACAGCATCTGTACACTGGTAGTGACTTCAAAAGCTGGAATAAGATCTAACCTACTTGTATATTGCTTTCGGTTTTAACTTTTTCAAAATTCAATTGTAACTTTCGCGCTAAATCCTCAATATTATCTACAAATGCTCTTGGAGAAGTTGAAAGTCGGCCGTCTTCCTCAAATTGTTTCAACTCTGTGTAGAAACTTGCGGGTTTGCATGTATCTGCACTTTGTGGCTCCCAATAGTGTGACCCTTCCATACGCCTTTATAAATAGCCACAAACATATTCGAGACCAAAAGAAGTTGCAGGATTCATTTCTACCAACAAATCTTCATCGTCGTTAAGACGAACTCCTTTGAATAAATTAGCTCCTGGGCTGATTGGCGCATTTAACCTTACTGTGGGTAATTGAAACTCAAATTAAGGTTCACAGTTGCCATTGCCTATAACTTGCATATATTTCATAATGCACACATTGTGGAAAGCAGTGGCAACCCCATACGGAGTTGGATTACTATTATTCCCATTCCTTCTCCGCAGGAGCCCGAATGAGCGCTCTAAGCTGTCTTGATTTACATGGCGAGTTAGAAGATATTAAAAATCTGGTTGTTCCCTCAATTAACCATGAAGTCCAATTCAAGTATTTATTGATGAAAGCCAGCCTTTCACGCATTTTATTTTGCCTGTTGTGTCATTCACAACAGGCACTGCCTTCGATTATTTTAACTTTCTGGAAATCTTCATTCTTCCCAAATGCGCCATTTGCTTATCGTTCGCAACGAATGGGCGACGAAAGCGTTTTTTTCCCGAACTCTTCCAGAGTTAAAAATATCGAAAAGCTTACCCATTTTCGATATAAACTTTGCTGTATTTATTCCTTTGCCAGAGATCTTATCATTCATTGAAACTCTGGCTAAAAATTTGAGAACCAAATTTAACCTTCATTTCTTGGAATTTACTCGGGTATAATGCTTTCGAGTCGATTTTGGGGCTAGCTCAAAATCTTGTTAACAATCAACTTTGTAAAACTGCAAAATATTATCCCAGCTAGCGACTTTCCATGTTCCTTAATGGAATGGTACTTTCATAAAATTATTCCTCATCAATTTCAGTAAATGAGGAGTATCGAAAACTAAAATATTTCTTCTGGGCTATCATCCGTCTTAAATGAATTGTACTCCGGTGGAAAAGGAAACAGTTTTGCAGGAGCTATAAAGTTGGATCCTTGATCTGTCACTAGAGCTCTTGGACGCAGACCAATATCTCTTCATCTGTGGATCGTCTTGAAAAGTATAGCTCTTAATTCTTTTGCAGGACATAAGCTGCTCACGAAAACATATCCTAAACGCTGCTTACAATTCTGTGCGATCCCATGGGCCATTACGGCTAACGCTGACTTAGTCAGCGCCCTATATAAGGTTATGCTTTCTGTCATAATGGACATTAGCATGTATGGCCATTTCATCCATTCATATAACGCAATCTTTCCCAATCTAGGGAGTGTTTACCAATTTGGCCTGCAAGGTAGTGAAGTACATATCCTTCAGTCCAGGTTCTAAAGAAAATCTACTTATTTATCTGTTTAGGGTCGATTTGCTAGGAAAGCCTAGCATTGGGCTCATAAATCGATAGGCAAGCGGTGACAAGTGAAATAAACACACACATAGTTGTTTTAAGGGATCTGAGAATCGGTACCCACTCCTAGTGCGTTCCGAATTCTTCACGCAGCTTTCCATCAAATTAGCCATGTCTTCAGGTTAATGCTATTTTGCAAGTTCAGCGAGGTGCTTTTTTGTAGAAAGCTCTTTTTCGAGCCGTTCCTTTGCAGTGCGATCACTTGCAGCCTCAGTGATTGCACTTCTTTCCGAAGCGATGCGAAGATTTCTTCCGTGGGCCATAGTTCCGCGTCATCCAAAAGATTCAATTTGGGTGTCCTTGCTGACCCAAGATATTTGTGTTTGAATAGCTTTGCTGCGTCCGAAACTTTCCTAATCAGGCAAATAGCTCAACTAAGTCCATCTTCCATATTCATCAAACGAATAAAAGAGAAGTGTGGGTATTACGCAATACAATACAAGCGTCGTCACTGTATATAACTTTATTTAACTTAATAACTAACAATAATCAGAGAAAATCATCGAGAAACAAGTTCAGAAAAGGACAAGAATACCGTATGCATTGAAGACCATAAGAGTGGAAGAAATATGAAATCGAATTCAATTTAACGATTCCGTGAGAATGAGCGGAGTACATTTAACGAAGCAAAATTTCTCGCCATATTCAACTGTCAATCTGACAAACGTCATTGCAGTTTACAAGTTTTATTGTGTAACTCGTGGTATCGCTCCTACTTACGTGTTACAATTGCCGGTAGACGAAAATTCCGGTCCAATAATGTTAAGAAAGTACGTCCATTTAGTGTTCATATTGTCAATCATATCATTCCTTGTCGATGGCGCACAATCTTCGGGTAAAAAGGGCAAAAGTAAAATGAAACGGTCCACAAATATTAAGACGGGGCCTGTCGATAAAAACGTCTTCTGTCAAGAGCTGGTAATGTTTTAGTTTACTGCTAAAAACTACAGACATAAATTTCCATAAGGTCTTTAGAAAACCAGAAAAATTCGGGTATAATACGCTTAATGTGGTTTATATTAAAACAGAAGATCCAGCTTTGCCTGCATTCTACTTTGATCCCCTCATCAATCCTATTTCGCATCGATACGAAAATTAAAGTAAGGCTTGATGAATAAAGTGCTAACTAATTTCTTCGATTTTGAAAGCATTTTAGATCGTTTAACCATTACCGAATGATGACGAAGAGTATACTCTACCAGAAGAAGTAGAACCGTTCCTTCAAGACACCCCTCTGTATACAGACAATTTCACCAATGGAATGTTTCAAAAGAGAAATATGGCACCAATTGGATGATTCGTTTGATTTCTAGAGGATGATGGTCTGCAATATATTTGCGCACACATTGGTCAGCTTACCGGAATGTATCGTTACAAGTACAAACTCATGCGGCAAATTCGAATGTGTAAAGATCTTGAACATTTCATTTATTATCGTTCTAACACGGGTCCAGTTGGTAAGGGTCCCGAACTAGGATTCTGGACACCCGGATGGAGAGTTTCGCTATTCTTTATGCGTAAGTTTATAAGCTCTGCCCTGATCGAGGCTTAGAAACGAAAAAATGAGCCCAATTCTGCTCACATCCCAAACTAATACGCACAATACCCCCACAACTTACCTAATAAGGCAACTCAATGAAAAAAAAAATTAAAATGAATACGAAAATAAAGATAATTTGCGGAAGTATATGGACAAAATAATAATTCAAAAATTTAAGTCAAGAAACAAAGTAAAAACTTAGTTAAATATATTATTTTTTAAATTTTCTCATATATTCGTCGGTCCCACGTTGTTCAGATGGTTGGGTGGGACTTTGCGACGATGAGGAAGATTGTTGGGGTACCAGGAAAGAAACAGCATTAGTAGTAAATACAGTTACCTCTTGGTAAAAGGGGATCGCTGTAGTCGTAACGCAGCGACCGGAAGCAACAATCATTTCAGGCCTGAAATGATTGTGACAAACAAAATGCCGCCCTCTTGACACCAACAAATCTTTCCGTCGCAAAATCCGCAACCATAGATCACGCCTAAAAATTGTCAAACACATTCCTATTACTAATATCTAAATTTTTTAAGAATATTGGTACATTAAAATTTATTAACAAAGTAAACTATAATGAATCGGCCCTACGCCACTGCCAATTATTAGTGAGTCGTTATTGATGTCGATGAAATCGGAACGCACCCTCTAACCTCTCGCTGTTCTTGAACCGCTGATGGTCAGCTGAGAGGAAGGTGATCGTGTGTGTAAAAACTGACGTTGGATGGGAAGCCATATAGCAGCAGACTTTACTTCCACACACATGACCATTAGTAGGCCGACTGATACATGTGCAATTTGCCACCGTATGACTTCCCGTCTTACGTCAGTTTTGTGTCGGGGTGAACGTCAGGCTGTCTTCCTCAAATTGCTTTAATTCTCGCAATAGTGTGATATTTCATACAAATAGCCGCAAATATATTCGAAACCAAAAGAAGTTGCAGAATTCATTTCAACCAACGAATCTTCATCGTCGTTAAGGCGAACTTCTTCGAATAAATTAGTTCCTGGGCTTATTGGCGCATTTAACCTTACTGCGGGTTATTGAAACTCTACTTGAGGTTCTTAGTTGCCACTCTCTATAACTTGCATATATTATTACCCGCCAATTTCCAAAGTGGGAAATTGTTAATCGCCGGATTCCCCATTTCCCCCCGTAACGGCCACCACTTTATTGCGGCTACTCCGGCGGAGGCTCCTCCGTCCCCAATCTAGCTCACCCGAAGGCGGGCATGGGCGCCACTCGTCCGCTTTTCGAGCCTCCCAAGGGGTCGTCCGAACGAGAAGACGACCGCCGAAGCAAAAAAGAAGAAAAACTATCGCCTGAGCACTAAAACGTGAGGATTCTATCACCCAGAGCGAGTTGAAAATAACGCCACCACGCAAAACCCTGGATTCCCTACCCCCGGCCACTGAAATTCCGCCTAACACTGAAAACCGAGGAAACAGACACTCACATTTACTACCCTCGCCGAACACTACCACCACCGTAAAATCTTCCAGGTCTTCTTGCCTGGTCACCGCTCCCGGAAAAAGATTTCCCGAGCCGCACTCCTCACAATTGGAAAAAAATTAGTAAGTTTGTTATATGAGGAAGGGAAAAAAGAAACCGAATAGTTACGCCTATGTAGACTATGTTTATTGAAATAAAAGAAACAATTCGACAATCTAAAAGACAAGAAGCCACTTACTTTAACTTCCTAACCTAGGAGAGGGGCCCCTCGCTTCCGATCGGTCCCAGATATCCTTCGCCGTCTCGTTGACGTTCGTAATGCAGTGATGACTATCCAAAATTGATGTTTTCAAAGTAATTTTATTTTCCGTAGCGATGAATATCCAAAATTGATGTTTCCAAAGTAATTTAATTTTCCGTGGTACCACCGTTGTTAGCACAAGGTGACACTGTTCCAAAGTCACTTAACTTTTTACAGCGCCACCGTTCTTCGCAGATTTTCCGCAAAACTTCACCGTCCAAGAAGAGGGAGAAAAGGACCAAACGCGCCAATCTTCTCGGCTAACATAAGCTCACTGAATCCCGTTTTTTCCCCTCCATCCACCGGGAAAAACTTTCTTTGAGTGACTTTTGCTCTGTTGAACGAATAATTCCCCTTGCTTTGTTCCACTCAACCTACATACCACTTGGTGGCGATCCTATTGGGAATCGAATGAAGTGCCCGCTGAATGCATTGACTTTATCTCCATTGTCTGTTATTGTTGATTCATGGTCTATTTATCATTTCCACTTGTCGTTTGTTTGTCTGCTGCGTCGTCTTCGGCGACTGATGATGTTCCGATGATAACAATCATCTGAATCTTTGGTTGGTTTCGCAGAAACAAGAATTTCCTTACTTGCATGTTTTAATTTTTTTCATTAATTTCCTTCTTTTATCATACTCATTTGTATGTTTTATTTTTATCAGACAATGGAAGTGTTGTTGATGTTATGGTAAAGTCTTTTATATAGCCTTATAGTGAAATTATTTTGTATTAAGATGAGAATTGCAACAACCCACAAATTGGCATTTTACACCACAATGTAGCGTGAATGATGAAAGCAACCATTTTAATCGGATATAATTGCGGTGATCTTTGGAATTTGTATTTTAATATCGCGCTGTTGGAACCACCATGTTGTAAAATATTCACCTTTAGTCTCAAATGATGACTTTTCATGTCTCTTAGCATTGTGGGCATTATCGACTAAATTAACGTCGAAGGTGCACTTACGCCTTTTAGGCTCGGTATGTACGATACGATCGGACTTAGGTTAAACTCTTACGAAATCGCGTATGGTAGTGTTCTGGTGAGCAACGCTATGGAGTCTCAATGTTCACCCGTAACAATACAGGTATTTCATAATGAACACACTGCGGAAAGCAGTGGCAAATCCATCCGAAGTTGGATTACTATTATTCCTATTCCTTCTCCGCAGAAGCACACAAAGAAAAATATAGTTGAATTTACTAGATTGGAAGCACATTCAACAATTCAACGCATTGATTTTCAGCCAACAACATAATTGTAAAAAATGTTTTTTTATCACATTGCTAAATATACCATCTGGCAGTCAAATTTACAATTCTGGTTTACTATTTGATAGCAGATTCAACCATCTGAATAGTAGGTTTAGCAAATTCATTTTTGTAGATTTTACCGCTGTAATAGTCAAATGTACAAATTTTATTTTGATTTTTTTGTAGTATGTCTTACTATACAAATCGTAACTTTAACAGAATCATTATTGCGGATTTTACCCCTCTAGTCAAATTTACAAATTCTGTTTTAACTATTTCAAAGTATATTATACTACTTAAACAGTAGATTTAACGAATCAAGCATTGTTCTTTTAAGCTTTCTAAATTAAAATGTACGATAGTTGCATTGAATGTATTATAGAGTATTCTACTAAAATATTGATAACAGAAAAGTGCAAATTCAACCTTAATAAATACCATCCTGTAACTTATTCCTTTTACTTGCAAATTTTGCTTATTATTCAACCCAAATCTCACCTCCTGTTTGCATTGGTTCATCTCATCCAGAATATTACTACCACGTGAAACATATACGAGTATAAAAAAAAAACAAAAACTTGCGGGCTTAGTTTTGATAGTTATCTTTTATATTTATATTTAAAAAACAAATGACAATTAGAATGTTTTCAATCTAATACATATCTTTTTATTAGATAAAGTGTTTATATTAATGGGTGGAAAATTAAAATCTTCTAATTTTATAACCAAATAAGTAATTTCAATCTCTTTCGTAATAAAGTAACTATTAAAGTGGCTTGAATAAAAATCGATTTAATGCTGCGAACAAATAACTTAAAAATTTGCTTCATGTTGAAACATTGCATTTATTTCATAAATGTGTTTCATTTCAGAATTTTTTAAACAATAATTTTGTGAATATTTTATTTGCTTGTGAAGTATTGTGGAAATTATTAGTACACTTTTTGGATTCATAATTTTGAAATCACAAATTTGATTTTTGATTTGCTCATACATTGATGTATCAAATAGTATTTACTACTTCGGGTGTTGAAGGTACGTCATTTACTGATAAAATCTGACTGAAAAAGTTAAGACCAAATTTAATAGCTAGAGACTGTGATCTGTTAATTCGGTTCTTAGAGTTTTTAGCATAGGCTTTCAATTCTTGAGGTTTATTTTCAAATCGGAAGCACCACAAATATTCAGGAGGCCCTGACTTTCTTATAATATGTGGATAATGCAATAACACGGAAATAAATTATGGCTTAAAAGGCCGAAGTTTTTATACAATTTCTCCCATATGCATAGGCGAAATCGGTATAGCGATAAATTATAGGAGGCCAAGCTATGTAAATAGCTCTTGGTATGTAGCTGCATACACCATACAGAGTTGCGTCGGGTCCAATAAAATTTACTTTAGATAGCTATTTATTATAGTACCCCAATCTATCTAAGGGGTATTTCAACCTTCACGACAATGAAGCCTTACCCATATTTTTTTTGGAAAAAAGACAATAAAATATAGCTTATCTTCAAAACAAATCGGCAGTTATTGCAATGAAAACTGGATTGACTACTTTAAAAAATTGTATGACGTAATATTTAAAATGTCGGTTACACCTATCTTATTATAGGAAATTTTGGTGCCTTACTGCACTCGTTACTGAGAGGTTTAGTGAAAACTGTTATTAATTTCATGCTGTAAAAACAAATTCTTTAGCATTTGATATTATAACTGAAAATTAAGTGCACATATATAAGAAATAAATGTTTTGGGTCCTGGAATAATTTAATTCCCTCTTAAATTTTGAATCTAAACAGAATCTTTTTCGGTGGTAAATATACATATTTAATTTCATTATAGTAGCTTACAGATAAGTTTACATTTTAAATGATGTTTTACAAAACAAACAATGACAAACAGAAATTCACAATAACATAATGATCATAGTGTGATAGTTTAATTTTTTGATAAAATTTCGTTTTTTCAACACAGTGGGCCGAAATGTGAGGATCATAGTACAAAGTTTTTAGTTTCGATACAACAATATATTTTTCATCTTTTGAATCAAGTTGAATACAATGGACAAAAGCAAATTCGGGATATTGATCTTTCTCTCCTATTTGGATTACGGATCCCTCTTTATATTTGATGTCATTGAATTTAATCCACTTAAAATATTTATTATTTTTGTCATTTGAATTCAAGGCCTTGATTGATGGACTGATATAAAGGAGTTCTTTACCATATTCAACTGATGAAGATAAATTATTGGCACCATTTAATTCACTAAGCAGGTATCTATTGAGAACTGTGTAGCAAATATTTTTACGAGATGAAGTTGAGCTAGCTATACTCTTTAGAATGTTATGCTTAGCTTCAAAACGCATGCACCATAAAGCTTTAAGAGGCCCAATTTTTCCCATTATAAGAGGATAGTGGAGCATTAAGTGATGCTTAGGGCGAAGTGGAAGTTCAAAAAGCCGTATGAATAGCAAATGGTGCTCCTTAATGGGAAATTCAATTTGAGTAATATCATCCCTCGAGATACTAGGAGACAGTGTCATGTTTAGTATGCTGCTCAGCATAGAGAACAACAAAAAAAATTCATTTTCATCCGGGACCCAATCTCCAACCAAAATTGCAAAAAATCTCATTAGCGATAATATTTCCGAGGCTGAATAACGTAATTTTTTAGATTTCAGATGGTCTTCAGCAATAGGCTGTGGTTTATTTATGTTATCATACAATCCAAAGTCAAATACATTTATACGTTCATTGAAATTATTCAAAGTAAAAAATTTTTCATTGTAAATAAATTGCTTTAACACTAATGCAATTTCATAATTACAAATGCCTTCTAACAAATCATGCATTATGTCGACTGAAAAATTTTCTGTAGCATGGAAGCTCCGGAGTTGATGGAAAACACATGCCGATTGTATTCCAGTTAATGACAAATTATTTAAATTCAAATCAATCTCATAATTCTTTCTGTTTCTTAATAGTTCTTCACTAACATGAATAGACTTTTCTGCTTCATTACGAAGCATTTTGCAAAATCTGCAGAAGTAGCCTGCCCTAAAGCTTTCTGTAAAACCAAGTAAAGAGTTGAGGCCTTTATTATCCCCTACACAAACTGCCAAAATAAAATTTACTTTCAAATAACCAATTTGGAGACCAACGTCTTCAAGGTCTTTTATTTCATTTATCAAATGTTGGAATATTCTATTTCCATAAATGCGTTTATCTAAACTGTTAAACAGCAATACCGGAAATATGTTCTTGAGTTTTGATCGCTTTGAAGGAGGTAAGGCTGGAAGCGAAATATAAACTGCTCTTAAATTTTGTAAGCCTGATCGAGACCCAAGAGCATTATTCACTTCAAATTCATCATAATACAGCAAGAATGGTACGAAAATAGATGAAGAATCTGAACTTGTAGAAATTTTGCTTTTCCAAAAATCTGTTTTAACTATATTTGATATGATGTTGGAATCATTTTCCAATGAGCTCATATACCTTAACATTTCCTGTAATAAGTCAGTCTCTTCAAAAAGCGATTGAAAAACACATTTCATTGCATTTCATTGGTTGCACTACAAGCTCACTTTCAAGGCGAACAGTGCCCAGACGCTCCCCGATATTAGAAGAAATCACAGGGCTTATAACGGAAGTTTTATTTAAAAATGATTCCCTTTTGTACGATGTTGCAATGCTTTTAAAAGCTTCTTTAAAAGTTTCCATCACTTTTGAAGCAACGTCTGGATTGCCAATGCGAGAAAAATTTTCTATGAATGAAAAAGATTTTTGAACAGATTCTCCAAGAAAATATTCTTCAAAAAGGTTTAGCATATCTTGAATTAGCTTATGGTTCATGTTTTTGTGCGAGTACAGTTTTTTAATCAAAATGATATTACTTTCATTAAAAGCATGTTTTAAGTAATCCATTTCCGTGGAAAAGTTTTCAGAGATTTTACTATTGTCTCTAAAATGAGATATATTCTGAACAGAATCTTCAACCAAAATAATACTTGGTGAAGTACTGGATTGCGGAATTGAGTTTTGGATAATATTTTTTGGAAAATGTTGTGTTTTATGCTTGGAAAATGAACTACGGTTTTGAAATTTACGTTGACATTTACATTCAACACATATAAAAAATTCTTCAAGTTTATGATACAGTTTCAAGTGCAGCATATATGATTTAACAGAATCTAAGCTTTGTTTACACTTAAAGCAGTTCATTTTGTCAGCTTAATATACAATTAAATTTATGCTTCAAAATTTTGCACATCGGCAATAAGTGAATTCACGGCGACAAAATTTTTTTCATATATTGTATGGATACCGTACACTATTTTCTGTATGAATGTCCAAACAGCTTCACTCGGTTCTGGATATTTGGCATCCAATCCCTGATGTATTTTGAAACAAATATCGACAGCAGTAACTGGCGAATCGTTTATACAGTACAATACGTCCTCGCAAACGATATAGGAGCATATTATTTTATCTATAGAAAAAAAATTTTTAACGTATATATTTACAGAAGAAAGAGGAAATCTAACCAATAGAAGGCCCAGCAACAATGACCATTGGCTGCAAACTTGTTTTTGTTTGGGAATGAATTTTTCTCAATTTTTCGACCTCCTCAATCACAAAGTTTGGTTCCTGTAATTAACAAAGAAACACATGATTGATGCTTTTAGCTATAAAATTAAAAAGAAAAAAACAATAAGGAACTGACTTAAACTGTATAACAAAAATAATAAAGCTAATCAGTTAATTGCTCATTTACACTTACTGTGATGTGACGAATAAACGAATCTGAAATTTCTGCCTTGGTATATTTAACACGCTTTGCTTCTGAATTTCGCTTTCGACTAAATGTAGGTCCGATCAGGTACGGCAAAAAAAAAAACCGATCACTTCATTCGTGCCACACAAAAATTTTTCGCAGTCATAAATGTTTTTTTCTCTGCAAAATTTAATTAGTTTATTATTGATTTTTGGCCACTCTTCAAACATTTTATTGCTGGCAAACGGGTAGGCCCGGTCAAAATCTTGAGTAAGCAAGTAGCAACCATAATTGACTCGTAATGCTGGATATTCGTGAAGATAATATATTCCATGTTTATTATTTTTAAGTTCAGATATCCTTTGATCAAATGTATCCTTCCAGTAATTAAATATCTTTTCACGTGGTTCTATGTTCATTTGCAAAAACTTGATCTTTCCGTTTATTTCTTCAGTTATGTCGGAGGCTTCCTTTTTATCATTATTTGTGCTTTTGCACTTCAAATTCTTCTTCAATTTATTATAAACCTCCCAAAATTTACCTGAGGCATGTGCCTTAGTTTGCGAATTGTACGGTATAAAATAAATAGCAGCATTTTCAGTCGGGAATAGATGAAGAACCTGCTTTGCCAACTCATCAAATCTTTCTTTGCTAATTTTAAATGTCGAGTTCGTTTTCTGACAATGATCAAACTCTTTATGAATTACAACGTTTGCAAGCAAATTTCTTTCTCTACTACCAAGCTTGCGGGAGGTTTTGTAAACATTATTGATTATGATTCCATTAGCGCACTTTAAGTATTCTTCGACTGTATTTTGTACTAAAATAGACGAATTTTTCATATGACGAGATGAATCAACTGTCGAATTGGCATCGATGCTCAGAATCTAATAAATACCAAAATAACATACTATACACATCCTGAAAAGTGACACCTACTTGATTTTGCCTTAAAGCATCTGATTGAAGTGAAGCCTCTGAATTGGCATAGGTCAAACTGGACAACATGGAACAAGAAAATTTTTGCGAAACGGGTTCTGTATATTCCGTCTCCTTTGAACTAAACGATGATGTTGGTCTCGATTCATACTCTGCATGTTCCTGTTTGTTCAGAATGGGTTAAATGAATATTTCTTCCACAAAATAGATTTCGGACAGATATATATATATATACATATATATATATATATATATATATATATATATATATATATATATTTATATATTTATATATATATCTATATATAACTATATATTAATATATAAAAATATATATATATATACATATATATATATATATATATATATATATATATATATATATATATATATATATGTATATATATATATATATATATATATATATATATATATATATATATATACATATTTATACATAATTATATATATATATATATATATATATATATATATATATATATATATATATAATTATGTATAAATATGTATATATTGTATATATACTCTACACATATATATATATATATATATATATATATATATATATATATATATATATAATTATGTATAAATATGTATATATTGTATATATACTCTACACATATATATATATATATATATATATATATATATATATACATATATATATATATATATATATATATATATATATATATATATATATATATATATATATATATATATATATATGTATATATATACTCTATACATATATATATATATATATATATATATATATATATATATATATATATATATATATATATCTATATATATACTCTATACATATATATATATATCTATATATATATATATATAGATATATATATATATATATATATATATATATATATATATATATACATATATATAGATATATATATATATATATATATATATATATATATATATATATATATATATATATATATATATATATACATACAGAGGTGGCTAAAAGTGATCGGACAATACAAGAAACAAGCAATAAAATACTTTTACGAGCATAAGCTTTGAAATGAAATAAAAATTTTTCCCTTATATAAAAGTTACTTGTATTCTCAATTAATTGCACAAAAAAATAAAACAGAAATAAAAAGATTTTCACAAGAAAATTAACAACTAATTCAAATTCACATTGCATCAAGTGGACAAAAGTAATCGGACATTTTGAAAAGTGTGAAATTAGTCATTGAAGTTTGGAGCAATTTTCATTTCCGAGTTTAAAAGGGAATTCCCCTAATTATATGTTGATATGTGTTTTTCTGA